>VDFB02202177.1:236867-279604 GCA_007258455.2 Sequoia sempervirens
AAAAAAATTCTTCCAAGTGGTGAAAACCTGGACACAGGCGCTACTTGAGGCCTTTGCATCCCTATTTCTTAGCATGCATCCTCGACACTTAGCCTTTCTCCATCATGCCTTGTCCTTATTGCCTTGGTTTGGAATTGGTCTTTGTCTTTGTCTAGGGGCATCACTGTGTTAGCTTTGGTCTCTTGGATATGCTTGTCTTTAGGACACCTCGCAAACGGTGTTTTTCAACACTAACCCAACTGTGTTTTTCAACACAACCCCTGACATTGTGTGTTTTTCAACACTTATCCAGTTCAGTCATGTGATCTTACCTACTTGCAAGCATTCGATCCTTATCCTTGGAACTCAGTATCAGTTTACACACTTAAACACACTTAAAAAATTTTAATTGCAACACTTAATGCTCGAGATATGCCATGATCTTTTCTTTGTGTGTTGACTGATATTGATTTTCATTGAGTGTCCTTGTCTAATAAGTCTCTCCGTGATGCATAGCTAAAGGACTTGGGGCATGGGGCATGTTTTTATTTGCTTTCTACTTATGGGTGTTGTCTTGAACCTCTTCAGTATCTCTTGTTGTCTACTTGACACACTTAAGAGATTTATGGCATCATCCTTGAATGTTTTTGCACAACCATTCTCATGGTAATCTTGGCGCTTATGTCTTGATGCGAGCATGGTTTTGCTACATTAAATTGGGTAAGCTAACATTGTAGTCATCTTGACCTTCATGTCTTTGATGCTCATGTTAGAATCTTTCCATATTCCAAGCTGATATAAATCACATTCATATCTTCATAGTTGTGTTTGTGACTAGTGATGATTGTGTGATTGTTTGATGTCCGGTAATAATGGCCCAATGATGAAAATAAGTTCTCTTACATTCTCTAATAAATGATGAACACACAAAAACCTATGTTACCCTATTGCAAGTACACCTTTGCATTTTCATGTAGCTTGCATTATTTAGACTTCATGTTAATTTGCACTTTTAGGTTGTATTATGGGTTTGAGAGGGTTTCCTTCATCTTTCTTGTGGATTTTTCATCAACTGTGATCACGTTCTTCATTTCCTTATCTTCTTTCGTGATCTCAATCAAAATTCCCTATCTTAAACAGTTGATTGATTTTGATGCATCCTCTTTATTGAAGAAGATTCTCTTCCTTCTCTCCATTTCTTTCCATTTCTTCCAAACTTCTATCTTCCATTCGATTTCACCCCACTTATTTTCTTCTAATTCAACCTTAGGGAATAATTTTCTTGCTGATCTACCTGGGTTCTGTGATTCTTATATTTTTCATCTTACATCAAGAACCTTATCTTTTGTTTGATTTGGATCAAAATTTTTCAATTTATTATTTCTCCTCTATCTCATTTCGATTTCGATCACGAGGGGGCATTACTTATCAAACTTCAATCCTTGATTCAACTTTATCAATTTATCAATTGCTTCTCTTGGGGCAACCTTGCTTGAGATTCTTATCTCTCACTTTGGATATGATCCCGAATCGACCTCATGTTCAAAGGCCTTTGGTTTATGTTTGTCCAGATGTGATCCCGAATGCACTTTCACATCTCTGAAGTTGTTTTGTGATCCCAAATCGACCACATTGTATCTCATTCTTCGACTGCATGTGACCCGAGCTCTAATCTCACATTAGTCAAAGAGGGGCAAATGCATGTAAACCTAAAACGGCTCACCTTAGACTTTGGGCCCCATTTTAATGTCAACATCAACTTTCTCGAATCACTGATCACGATTTTCAAATCAAATTTCTTAATCAATTCATAACTATTTCCAAATGCCTAATTTTCCTGTTTGAATAGCCATTAATTTTATTTAATCAAAAAGAAATAAATCCCTTTAACAAACAAATGTTATTTTAATCTAGTTAATATTACTTAAATAAAATGATGCATTAATTAAATCCATTTTTAATTGAAATTATTCATTTTATCTTTTATTAATATTCATTTCTAAATTACATAACTTTTCTTATTTTTATTAAAAGAGATATTATCATCTTAAATTGTAAATAAAATAAATGAAATATCCTCTCAAGAATATCCTGTGATGAAAAAAAAAGGAAACAAATCAGTTAAAAGGGAAATAAACCAAAAAAAGAATTCCAATCAAGATTTGTTTCTATTTTTCTATTTATCCCACATTGTTTCTGAATTTGCCTTCAATTCTACTTTTGCCTATAAAATGAGCCCTCTCATTCTCATTTCAAAAAGAAAGAATCACGAATTTTTACATCAGACTTATGCTGCAAATTTGAATTTTATCATTTGAGATTACATTAGTTTGATTATATAAGCATCTTATTTTTAGAGCATATAGTTTAATATTGCATTTTAGCTTAATCTTCATAGTAAATTAATTTGCAAAATAATTCATTTATGGCATTGCATGTAGATTAAGTTTCATTTCAATAAATTAGTTTGGTTCATTACATTTTACAGTCATTTAGATTAGTTTTCATTGTTGCATTGCAAGAACAGGATTCATGGAGATTGGCATTCTTGCTCCTATTTGAATCTCTCGCCCAGATTGTATTTGCAGGTAACAGTGGTTAATCTGAGGGCCACATCAAACATCAATTCTCGGATAGAGAGCAGTGGAATTGATTTGCAAGGACTCATTATTGAGTATCCTTGCATGCAAGGATTCACGTATATAACATATTTTCACATACAAATGCCTCTGGTGGAAATGTAATTACACCCACCAAGTGTACAATCAATGTACTTTACTTCCACTTTTGAATCAAATTCAGGAGAAGTTTTTGTGGCTAGGAAAATGAGAAGATCCCCAAAAATCCCTATTTCAAAGGGTTTTGGATACACAAGTGCAACAAGGGATGAACAATTTTTCAGGAAAAAAAAAAGATGAAGAATTTTTTATTGAACAAAGGAATATTAGAAAATAATTGCAGGAAGCAATGGGAAGAATAAAACAATTGGAAGAATTGTTAAAAATACATCAACAAAAGGATAGTGAGAGGGATGCAAGAATTAAAGAATTGGAGGAGAAGATCTATAAGTTTGGGCATCAGTCAAAATTGAAGGTATTGGCACAACTTGCTATAGTATAAACAAGAACCAAAGAACTAATATCCCAAAACCTGATTCCTCGGATCATAACCCCCACTGGGCCAATTGTGTTGTCCTTGGGTGTGGAGCTTTGGAGAAGAACATAAGAATTCTCCCAAAAAGAAAAAGAGTGGGTTAGGGAGAAAACTAAAATGATTTCCAATCACACTAGGGCATTGGAAAAATGAGAAAATGAAGTAAAATGGTCAGAGATAAAAATTGAGGAAATAACAGACAAAACTACACAACTGCTAAAGTGTAGGCCGCCTACTAGGGCTTACGCCTTATTTCTACAAGAATTTTTTTTGTGTTTCTAATTTAGCCAATTAATTAGTGACCTTCATATTGGTTTTTTTTTAGAACCATACTTGATCTTACCAAATTCCTACATATTAGCCACAATCCAATAATAAGCATAGGTAAGGATTGGCCAACAAACAAGTAAGGATTATGGTGTAGGAGCACCTTGTCAGGTTTAAGCCCCCATGAGGCAATTTTGGTTTCCTAGTTTAAGCTTAGTGATTTGATCATGAAATAAGGTCATATAGACCATTTTAAACTTGTATAAGTTGGTTTTAAGTCTTAGGAGGTTAGTTTGAGTCCATTTTACAAATTTTGTAAAAGTTGTCTAAAAAGCACAAAAGTTTTCATATTGTCAAATTGCAAAAATGCAAGAAATGGAATGTGAAGGGTCAAGGGCATGTAGAAGTTGATGAGTTGGCTAGAAATGGTTGGATAATATTGTAAAAGTCATAAAATTCCTTTTGCGCCATTGTAATGGTTTTTGTTGAAGTTTGAGACAAAAAGCAATGAAACATCTTCATTTTTCCTACATTTTTAAAACATTTTTCTTTGTTTCTTTGCATGGTATGGGCCTACACAACATAATCTTGGCCTAAGGCTGATTGGAGATGAAATCCCTCAGATTCTACTTTCATTTTCTTCAATTCTCATCAATTTTTAGTAAGTTTTGAATAAGTTATGCCCATTTTACTGTAAGTAGGTCTGAACCTTGAGTAGGGTTAACAATGGCTAAGAAAAATGCATAACTTTAATTTTTACTGGTGAAAACTCATAAAAATCCATGTCAAGTTTGTATAGACATGATCTTCATGTTCCCCAAGTGGCAGGAGTCAAGAATAAAGTTTTGAGTTAATATAGGGATGCCCTAGGTGAGAAAACTCATTGTTTTGTACAAAAGTGATACCTAAAGGTTAGAGTTTGAAGAAAGATCAATGGTGGATGATGGAAAATGTTTTAATAAGCTTTTAAATACCATATTTTATGTGTCTTGTCCCTTGGAAATGAGTATGGAGGTCAGAAGTACCGAGATCCAATAAACCCTCATGTAAACTAGTTGAATTAAGCCTTTAGGATAGCAGGACAGTCAATTTTCTGAGGTTACTTTTCAAAACAACCCTAGTCACCTGTTGGATATGTTAAAGGCAAGCTGAAAGGGTAATTGAAACTGGGTTTAGTTTTGGGAGATTCAAATTGGTTTAAAAGTTGCAACCAATTTTTCCTTTTGGATTCCTACAAGCAAATAAGCCTCTTGGGTATGAGTGTTTGGGAAATGGTGAAACCAGTGTTCTAAGGGAGTTTGGTTGGTTTAATCTAGTCAATATTATGATTTCTAAGGTGTATTAAGGGTTCAATGAGTGATTTGGGTCTTATTTCCAATTTTGGTGTCTTTTAGCCTTGTAAAACCATGTTTCATTAAAGAGAGTTTGTGAGTTGTTTGAGTGATCTTTCAAAATCAAAGTTTTTTGTCCTTAAAATCTTGTGAATCCCACCATGCTCTGCATCAAATTACTAGGCCCTTACTTCTACTCTTCAGGATCTATGAAACCCAAGAGGGTGATCCTTATTATGTTCATATGATATTCGTCTTCCATTTTATCAAGAACATTTGAACAAATAGATATATTCCTATCAACTGCAAATAGATAGAATCCCTCAAGAATTTGGTAGATCCTTCAATGAATTTTACCTAAAGCAAGGAATAAGATGGTACCTTAGGTTGATATGTCATAATTGAAGGTGTTTAGATGATTTTCATTCTCATTTCGAGCTCTTGATCTAATGCAAAACTGACTCTTTTGCATTTAAAGATAACCAAACAAACAGACCAATGCCTTGCCTTTGGGTAATAGAGTCACATTTGTAATAAGCTATAATACTTTAGTAGTTTGACTTAGTAATTTGAGGCTATTGACATATTGCATTATAATATTCAACTCATTACGCTGAAAGCAAAAACTACTTAGCAATCCTAAAATCTTCCCTCACAAACCCACGATCTTATTTGAGCATTTAATCAATTCTTTGAATTGAAGTAGAAATAAAATCACTCATTCAATTAAAACAATGTAAGACAAACAAAGGGTCCTTAACCATTTCATTTATAATTTGGGAGAGAAAATACATAGGAGAGAATTTTCCTTCAAACTAGCATTTTCATTCGTATACTGTTGCTACAATAAAACTGATTAAGTTCATTACAAACCAACTTATCCCATAGAATCCATACTAATCTATTTATTTGTGCATGAATTTATAATATGCTCTTTCATGAGCTCAGTTTTCCAACCTAGACCATTTGAGACCCAAATTTTGAACCCCTATAACCGACTTTGATATCCCATTTATAGAATTATGGAGCAACAAGCTTCCGATCAAATTACCATTTCAGTCACATTTACATTTGACACTTAATTTCATTTCAGTTTCACAAACTTCCCAAACATTTATATTTGATCACTGCAAAATGGGGGGAAATCAAAAAGAGAAAACTTCATGAAGTTCATTGAAGAAGACCAACCAACCTTCCAAAATGCATCGTTTGTTGTTGCAGCAACGCCACGTAGATCAAATAAGATTCTCCATCAACACTTAAGGCAAGAAATTGTGTATTAACTAGAAGAAGCATATTTTCCATCGAAGCAACGGTGTCCAACACCTCTCCTTCACACCAACCAAATTTTTTTCCAAGTCAGCATCAAAGACAAAAAATTATATGCTCACTAAAGAGGATGAGCCTGCCATTGTGGTAGCGGTGTCATGAAAAACAAAAATAGAACCGAGGTGCTACTAGAAGTTCTTCAAAATCAAAGTATGCACGCCCACTCCATGTTCTTGCTAAAACTGGAGAAGCCACTACCCCACCATCATCAGAATCCTCTCGACATGCTAGTGTGAGAAGGTAATGGTTGTACTCTGGGTCAATATCTCCTTCGTCGCTCAAAGGACTAGCTGAATCCTCCATAAGAGAGTTGTGCTTCCCCATATAAGAATCATAAGCATTGTGGTACTTATTCTTCTTTTTCCCACAAGAATTAGCCAATTTCCCACTATACTCACCTTGGTTATGACCAACAACTCTATTCCTCAGGTGGTAATTTATCTTGACATCACCCTTGGTTTTACCATGGGCACTTCTCCTGCCCTTTGGCGTTGCAGGAGATCTTGGTGTGCCATGTTCAGTTTCAGGTATGTCCCCTTGAAATTCAAGCATACTAAGCCTCCTAGACCTCCTGACTGGTTGGACAGACTCACCAGGCTTACTCATTCTCGTAATAGACAAGACAAGGACTAGTGAACCTTAATTGCAAGAAAACTCACTAGTTTGCACTCTTAAAATGAAATTGCAAAAAAAAACTCTTAAACCCACACAGTTTTTTACCAGCCCAAGTGACAATTGTAGACAATTAAAACTCTTACTACCCTAGGAATTTGAAAATCACAAGCCAACTAATGCATAATTGTAATATGGAACATATAAAAGTCAACTTACCCAGGACAATTACTTCAATATCTCTATAATTAAATGCCTCAGACTCACACGCTTTCTCCCTAGCTCTAAACCAATTTCTCAACTCTAGATTACTGCAAATGGTGAGATAAAACAATAGATGACCCACATCAAGTAGAACAATAGGAGTGTGTAGCCATTAATGATCAAAGAAGGCTCTCATGAGCGAGCTGACAACCAACCACTCAACTTTGAATCTGGGTCATCGATCCCTTCGAATTTAAAACAAAATCGATGGTGCTCCTCAAGAATCACTCCTAGATTTTACAACTTGTGCCTCAAAATGGTGATAACACCTTAGAAAACTGCCACATCGCCACTTAATCCCATTTTTCATCTCTAAATCTGACAACCGTCATGTATTGCCACTCTAGCCCATACCCCTTCAATTAAATTGGTGAGGCACCAAGAGCTGACAGTGAGGGGAGTATTCCTTCAAACATTCCATCATCCATCGCAGATTTTCCTTCCTTCTCTAAAGTTCTATGAGCGATGTGAGCATTGGTGCAATGAAATCTCAATTGTTGGGTTAAACCCCACCTTTTGGTCATATTTGTTTCCTATCTCGTATTGCTAATTTATGCTTCAAATTCTAGATCACATCAACAATGGGAGAGAAAGGGTGATGGAACAAGATCAAGCCACGTGTACCTGCTTGAAGATCAAAGGCACAAAAATATCGCTCACAAGAGCAATTCAAATCAGCAATAGAAAATTAGAACACATGACCACATCACTCATCCTTATTTTGAGGTTCAAATTTTAAAATGAATCCGTGATGAGTGATGGAAGAAAATGCAAAGAGCACAAAAGGTCATCACACATTGCCAATTCACAACACAAAACTCACAAGCAATTAGTGATAAAAGTGAAGCCAACAATAATGAAAGGAACACATGTATCATGCATCACTAATGCAAAACTCATTATCCATAACCTATCTGTGATACATAAAATAAGAGAAATATTGTTCATCATACATCGCTAATGTAAGTCATGCATTCACAAAGCTATCCACGATGAGTGATGAGTAAAAGTAGTAGATGGGACTTAAGTGGGGAAATTTTGCACGTGCTCATAAGTTGTATTGAGAAAGGGGAATGCCTAGGATCATGTATGAAAAGGATTCAAAAGACTTAGAACAATTTATTTCAAAGGATGTAAAGGCCAAACAAGGCCGATAATTCAACCTTGTAAAATAAAAGAATTTCGAGGACCTAGGCAAACATAAAGATTTCAACGATGAAAACCCATGAAGTTCTCACCATATGGGGCCAATTTCTCAACAAATTTCAATGACTCAGGTTGCAACTTAATTGATTGGGAACTGACGGTAAGGGGTCAACAATAGAATATAACCCTGAAAGGAACAAAAACTTAAGGGTTTCTAGGAAGGGATTGACAACAAAAATCCCAAGGCATTGAAAGTGGGTGAAACCCCAAGTCTAGATTCTTGAAACCAACTAAATTTTACATAATTTAGAAATGGAACCAAAATTTTTAGGGGTTCCATCAATGGATCTAGTTGGGGACATTTGTTATTCTAAAATAGAGTGAGATTTTATAATCTCAAGTGAAGTAGACTAGGCACAAAAAACTAAAACCAGGACCATCCTGAACAAGGCAAGAGAACTAAACCAAAGCAACCAACATATATACAATATTTACCTGATTGTACAATGTATCCAACTTCAAAATTTCACAAAATCCCCTTTTGATGCAAAAGATCTCAACATGTACTCTGCAATTCAATAGGTTTCAACTTCAATTGGTGGACCCGGGCCCCCAAAAACTTAAAACCATCCCTTACCTCTGTCAAAGATCTTATTCTCTGTTGTCTGCATTATGCCAAGATTGTAGAAATTGCCATGACTTTTCCACCGGCTAATCTTGTCATGATCATTGTATCTAACCACAATTGCCATATGCCTAAATTTACCATTGTCATCACTAACCTTGCCCAACTGAAAACTATATCAAACATCAAGTGAAATTCAAGATCAATGTGGCATCTTACTTTGTTTATTTCACAATTACTCTCCACCAAATACTCTGCCAACTAGATTGGAAAATGAAAACATTCATAGTCCACTTGATCATTAACACCATAAGTGTTGACATCAATTTCAGTTTGTACATCAAACTGGAAGGTTTCATAGACACTTTGTTTAAGACCCTCACCCAGGAACATATATCTTAACTCCATAAAACTGCACTACAATTCCATTTATGATAACTCAGGGTTATTAGAAAGTTCATATAAAACCTTGGAGTCATCCTTTGGTATTTGTTTCATGCCAGATAAAAATTTATCATGTGTGATGAATGAGATTTGTTCATACACAAGCATATTTTCAAACTAGTATTCACATTCACATGAGCACTCCATACTAGACATATTGTTACATGCTCCAATACCTTGGTGACATGATTTATCAGAGTTCATAGTAGCATGTCTCTTATTTAGTTTAGGGTCATCACTTCAAACATCACCACCAATAACATCCCATGCATCAAAAGGTATTTCCATCTCAAGCTTAGTAATATATTCTAATCCATCTTTTAAATCACCATTCGACTCAATGCAAAATGTTTCAAAGGATGGCTCAAATAACTCAGAATTAACATGGCTAGTAGCAAGGCAACCATGTGCCTCATCCATTGATATGTATGACTCAAATGTGAAGGGTTCATTATAATCTGAAAGTTGTTAATTGGTAACTGAATAAGCTTCTTAATCCCTTTCCTCATCAATACATTCTTTGTCAAAAACAATCATATGTCCATTTTTGTAACAAAACTTGCATATTCCACTTTTGCTTCACATAGATAATCAAGAACAACTAGGACATGATCCTACTGGTTAGTGCCACAATCTTTATTATTCTTAGCACTATGCTTAGGCTTAGGATGCTGAACATATATGTTCTTGTCTTCATGATTCATCATCATTCACAACACTAGTATGTTCTATTTTTGACACAACTAGATTGCATTCTAGGTACCCACCACATGGAACTTGTTTATTCACTTTTAAGGGAAAAACCCCATGAGTATTAGTATCACTACATCCCTTATGCAAAAAAAATGCTTCTAGATCATCATCAAAGAAAAAATTATATTCTTTAGAAAGATGATAAGAAATTTTAGTTTCCCCTTGATCATTATTGTGAGGGAATTCCTCATCTCCTAGGGTATGCTCAGAGTGTTCAAAATGAATACTCAAACCCTCATTCTTAATGCCTTGACAATTGACTTGTGTTGAGACAACAACAATGCTTGCAAATGTATCTTCTTCCTTATCACCAATATATTGATTTTCACCTAAATTGCTTGTGAATTGGTTATAATCACTGTCCTCACCCATACCACAAGAAACATGTCTATTATTTGATACACCCTCTTCAATTATGTGAGGTGTCTCATGATTTTCCTCAATAAGACAACCACCTCTGACACTTTGGGATTTCATACTTTGTGCATAATCACACTTGGCCTCTTCAACAATTATGATCCAATCAATTATTTGATCAAAACCCTGGGGCTTCAATTCCTTAAGTAAGGTACTCAATCTTGGCTCAAAAATTCACAGAACAAGTCAATGCACATTGCATCTTTTGGTCTGAGACTTTTAGGAATTTCTAACAAGGCATCCAAGCCAATAGGTCATATGGTGATTCTTCCTTATACCCTTTCATACTAGACAATCCTCGAACCAAAGATATTTGATTAGTATTGCTTAAGCTTTGTTGATGTTCAATTTGGAATTCACCATTAATTGTACTAAGTGATGATGGACAAACCAGAATAGTAGAATAATTTTTATCATGACAATTACTATTATTCACTGTTCCACTTGTATGAAATGTGCTAAAGTAACCGACACTTGCAACCATATACCCTTTCATTATTGAGTACCTCAAGTTGTTTTCAATGTCCATGGCAATTTGATATGCATGATGCAATGTTGTGGGCTCCTTATCTCTCAAAAAATAACTCATTTCTTCATAAAATACACCCAAATACACAATCAAACACTCTGCATCACTCGATTTCATGTTTTCAGGAATATCTTTTATTGCCTTTGCAAATATGAGATTAAAAGTTGGGACAAACTCCTTTTCATCCTTTTGAATTTCCATGAGTCTTTTCCTTACCGAACTCAGATTAATCCTTTCATCGAATTTTTCTATAAATGCTACCATGAAGAAATATAACATACTAACAAGTAGGAAAACCAATCTCTAG
Organism: Sequoia sempervirens; assembly: GCA_007258455.2. Classification (NCBI taxonomy): domain Eukaryota; kingdom Viridiplantae; phylum Streptophyta; class Pinopsida; order Cupressales; family Cupressaceae; genus Sequoia; species Sequoia sempervirens. The sequence goes on from VDFB02202177.1 coordinate 248,024, forward strand.
CATCTTCCTTTAGAGATTGAACATAGAATTTCATGACAACATCTTCATGATCTATCTCATAATCTCCCATCAAAACCATAAATGTAGATGCAAATGTCTATAAGTTGATTCAAATCCTTGTCCTGTGAATTTTGGAGAATGTTCCCTAACATCATTAGGAACAAGGTTTGGGAAATCTTGAATACCACTAAAGTTTAATGGCCTATATCTCCCAATAGAGAAATTTATTTGATGAAATGAAAAAGGTTACATGCCTTACATATTCTTACTTGACATTCCACAGGGAGATACAAAGGAATGATACATTTCTTTGTATACCTTTACAAACCACAAATATCAATTGCACAGTTGATCATTCACTACCCTATTCCTTGATTTAACCATGACCTAAAAGTGCACAACCCAAATACATCTATGCCTTGGATCTTTTAATGGGAAAATTTTAAGGATAAGCATAATTATTCATAGAAACTTCAGATTAAACCTTAGAAGTATGTAAGAATACCATTACCATTTCCCTTTATTAGTGCTCAAACTACTTAATAGGGAACCAAAACTTTTCCAAATCACTCAACATGGTTTTCACACAAATTTATGCTATTTGAAAACCAAAACAAAGAAAATACCTAGATATGTTGTAGCTGCTTTGAATTATACTTTTTACTGAAAAACTTTACAGATCTAAAGCTATATCACCATTCCATCTGGTTCTTTGCATAGAGTCGCCACCTCCTTCTACATAGGAATAAACTTCAATAATATGAAGTTTTTTTTACGAGTTGATTTCAGTTTAAGCTTCCCTGATCAACAGGTTCACACATGAATCCTTTACGTTTTATTATCTTTTCTCACCAAATCTTCACTCCATTCTACTGAATTCTCTCAAATAATGCATACTGGTGCAAAAATCTTAGAGTTTCCACCCACATCCAGTGATAAACTACAAAATGGTTGTGGGATCATGGTAGATTTTGACACGATTTTCCAATTTCAGGGGAAACACAACAAATTCTAGCAACATCTATAAGAATTGACTCACTACTATTAGGGCTAGATTGAAAATGGACTTGTACCATCAAAGTATTTGACTCTAGTACTTATGATTTGGAAACACATACTTCATGAGAATTCTCCCCAGTAGAGTCACCAATCTGTTGGTTATTTTTTTAGAACCAAACTTGATCTTACCAAATGACTATGGATTAGCCACAATCCAACAATAAGCATAGGTAAGGATTGGCCAACAAAAAAGTAAGGATTACTAGGCCCTTACTTCTACTTTTCCGGCTATGTGAAACCCAAGAGGTTGATACTTATTATGTTCATATGATATTTGTCTTCCATTTTATCAAGAACATTTGAACAAATAGATACATTCCTATCAGCTGTAAATAGATAGAATCCCTTAGGGATTTGGTAGATCCTTAAATGAATTTTACCTAGAGAAAGGAATAAGATGATACCTCAGGTTGATATGTTGTAATTGAAGGTGTTTAGATTATTTCCATTCTCATTTCAAGCTCTTGGTCTAATGAAAAACTGACTCTTTTGCATTTAAATATAACCAAATAAACATACTAGAGTGCCTTTCCTTTGGGTAATGGAGTCACATTTGTAATAACCTGTAATACTTTAGTAGTTTGACTCAGTAATTTGAGGCTATTGACATATTGCATTACAATATTCAACTCATTACACTGAAAGCAAAAAATACTTAGCAATCCTAAAATCTTCCCTCATAAACCCACAACCTTATTTGAGCATTTAATCAATTCTTTGAATCGAAGCAGAAATAAAATCACTCATTCAATTAAAACAATTGAAGACAAACAAAAGGGTCCTTAACCATTTCATTTATAATTTGGGACAAAAAATACATAGGAGAGAATGTGCCTTCAAACTAGAATTTTCATTCATATATTGTTGCTACACTAAAACTAATTAAGTTCTTGAGACAGATTTTGGCACCCTAATACTCTCTTGCACTTCTAGGGTTTTTCACCTAAAAGGAGAGAGATGGGACATAATGGGTAATGTCTACACTCAATATTAATGCAAATATAGATTAAATGTGTCTAAATTTAATGTCCTTAATGCAAAAATTTGATAAAATAGATCAATTATTGAATGAAACTAAAGAAATGCAAGTTGTTGGAAAACACATTGTGATATGTGAAAACACCTAGAAATGGAAGTAAATTGTAACATAAATGAATGGAACAGAATGTGTGCACCTGAGAACTTTCTATAGACTAGAAATGACTTCTAAAATGTTGTTGATGCTGATTTTTAGGCCTGTTGGTTGGGACTCATTCGCCATTCTAGGCGAATTAGTCCTAGATCTGGGAAATTTTTTTGAAGCCCGTTTTGGACAAATGGGTATCCAAAACTACAGAAAACCTTTTTCAGGCCTGGCAGTGGGACTCATTTTCCACCAATGGCGAATCAATCCAATTTTGAATTTCTAAAAATCCAAAAGAGGAGATTGAAGCCCTCAGTCTGCACTTCAGTTCTTGATAGGTGTCTACCTCTGAAAGTCTAATTTCTGGTACTGAAAGTGACTTTTAATGGATATTTTGACTTGGTCAAGAAGGAGATGTCTTCAACAAATTTGAAACTTTATATTTAATGATCTCCAATCCTTAAAGATGCCTAAATCTACAAACACACAAGAAGAGAATGAGAAATGTTGAATGTTAGGGCATGGGGGTTTGCCTTGGTCAAACCCCCTTTTAGGTAATTAAATCAATATGAAAAAAGAATGTAATGAAGCATGCAACAAAGGAGTTAATACCTTGCTATGATGATTGATCTTGATTTTTTTGCAACAATAGATGAAGATTCTGCCCTTAAATGTCTGAAAAATGATCTTGGATGACTTAGAATAATAAAACCCTAGCTTGCTTGGCTTGAGATGGAAGAAAAATGATGAATGAATGATAATATATGTGTGTATGAATTATGAATTATGGTTTAGAGACTTTTATTTATAGGAAATCCACCTTATTTTACTGTTTATTTGATCCTTAAGGTCAACATGGAGAAAAATTAAACTTAAAATCCAACTTTTTTCACTCAAACCTTAAAAATGACTCAAAAGGGACTCATTCGCTATCAAGGGAAAATGGGTCCCACCTCGATGGGATAATTCACCCCTGATGGTGAATGGGTCCCACATGGGTCATTTTGCCGAGCTTGGAATGTCGGAGTAAGAAATCATGTTTATATGGTGACTTTGTCAGTTATTTGATCAAATTATGCCTTGGGATGCACAATATGGGGTCATAGGGGCCTATTAATGATAGGTAAAGGGAAATTAGGGCTTGGGACACAAAATTCAATGTGAAAGTGTGATTAAATACACTTTACATCATTAAAATGAGGTCCACTTAGCCTAGAAAGGCACAACAACCAATGTGAATGTTACAAGACACATTACAACACTAGTTTATCAGTAAGTTTAATCTATAAGCCTTCTAGGATTAATGTTATAATACATTTTATAATGTTGAATTAAAGGAAAATGGGTTCATTAGTCTAGAGAGGTGTGAAAGTCTTTTACAACACTTTTACAACACCTTTACAAGACATCATAAGTTACATTTGCAAGGGTCCAAGACCTAGTGTGGATGTGAAAACATCTCACAACACCAAATCAAGGCCTCATTAAGTCCAATTTATCATCAATTAATCCCAAATCAAGCAAGTAAAAGGATACTTTTTCCATGTCCACAGTATTCCCCCACTTTAGTGAGAGGATGAACTTGTTTCAAACTCACACTAAAGTAGACATTCAAGAAGGGTCCAATCATACCAATGTGGATGAAAAATGAAAAAGATCAAAGGAGGTTAAGCCCCCAAGATCTAAGATCCTAAGTCAAACCAACATGAGTGCAAAAGGACACCTACAAAACAAGATACATGATCATGCAATGGAAAGAACTGAGCAGAAATAAAAGGTGGATCGAGCCGACCATTTGTCCAATATGCTGTGGATCTAGGCTATTTGTTTGGAAAGATAATGCATACTCAATTGGGGTGATCAAACACATGGTCAGTGCACTGGGTGAGAAGGCCCAAGCATATCACCTGGGCCACTTAAACTTCGCGGTTCCATGGGGTGAGAAATCCACAAGGTGGCTATGGGGAAAGTCATGCCTTAGAATGGGCTTCCCTCAACCAACTACCAAAGTTATACCTCCCGGATAACTTTAATAATGCATACAAATGAAAATGTTTTTGAGCTCTATGATGTAAGAAAAACTTCATATGCTTGACACTCATAGACATTGTGAATGCAAAATGGTGTAAGGAATGTTTAAAGGGATTTTTCTTAGTTTATGCAATGTCTCGTCTTAGGGAACATCATGCTTAATGTCTCCAAGAGAAGAAAAGTGCAAATGGTCTCATCTTGTTTCCAAGAGAGGACAAGTGCAAGGTCTCATCCCGGGAAACATTGTACCTAATGCTTCCAAGAGAGGAAATCGCAAGAAAAATAAAATCACACAATGAAATTGAGTGTCGATGTATGCCCCCACTTTAAATCGGCTACATAACACCACTATGAGAAATTGCTTTAAAGTAGAAGAAAAGATGAGCTTACTCAAAAGCCCTATGCCAAGTCATATGTTTCCTATAAGCTACATCATGAAAAGGTAGTATGTCACATGCGAGTCAACTTAAGACATGTCATCCACATCCCAAGCTTGCTCTTATATGTTTATGAAAGGTCAATGACTAGCCAAAAGAGACAATGGTAAGTGACATACGGGGATAAGGCTACCTAACCCCTTGCCCCCACTTAGTGTAGGACAAGGATGAGCCAAAATGATTAATGAAATGCATGCTAGAGTGAAAATCAGTATCAATTGGAGGAATTAGGTGTCCCCACATAAGGAAGAACACCAAACTCCTTAAAATGTTAGATTTTACTAGTCAAAGCCTTACATTCATTAGTGGAGTGACCTTGAACTCTATGATATGCACAAAATAAAGTCTAGTAATAAAATTTATTTCGAGTTCATGGAGGAAGGGATATCAAGTGATCTTGGAGGAGTCTCAACAAGATACCCTATTGATCAATGGTAGAAGGTGTTCCTATAGTTTGTGACAAAGATACCCCTTACTTAGATGTACAAGATGTCATACCTATGCAAGACTGTTTAGATCGTGATATTTTGGGCTCTCCTTTATAGAAGGGTGTAAAATCTAATGAATTCAATTCATTAGTGTTTTGTGAGATGACATTGACATTAAGCGAAGGTGTATTTGTTTGTTTGATTCCTTGTAAAGGAGAGTGATCAAGACTACTAGTGTCGATTAGTTCAGGATGCATTACGGTTAAGGTGGGCTTTGATGAATTGTTTGTGATAGTGTTGATATTGATTGAAGGCTTGATTACTTCTACCAAAGGACAATAACCAAGATCGTGAGTTGTTTGTTGTGTGATAGGATCTATAGGGTTGCAGATACCTTGTTCTTTAGCACCACATCCTTTTCCATTATATCCAAGTTGTTTTATAAGTTCATAACCTTTTCCATAAAGCTTTTTCATTACTTTTGGATCGAGTTGTTGATAGTTGTTGTGGGTGTGAAAGGTTGTTGTGTAATTGGTTGTATTTGGGTATGAAGTGGTTGATGTGAATGCTTTCGAAGGGTCATCCATGAGTGGTGGTGTGAAGTCTAAGGAACCCCAATCATCATCTAATAGCTTCATGACTTGTTCAATGTGTTGTCGCACGTGTTCCACTTGTGTGGTTGGTGTTAATGTGCTTAAATGATGCACTTTGTTTTTCTCAATGTTCAAATAACTATTGGGATCAAGGTTAGCTTCAAGTATGTGCACTTTGTTGTTGTAGATGTATTTTATTTTACAATGAAGAGTGGAAGGCACACCATTCATTTGATGAATCCACGACCTACCTAGAAGGAGATTATATGAAAGGTCATGAGGCATAACATGAATTTGTGTATCCAATGTGGCCACTCCAACTATAATAGGCAAAGTGATCACAACAAGCGGTTGTTTTGCTATATTGTCAAAGCCCTTAATAGATAAAGAATTAGGTTAAATTTTTGATCTATCCACACGAAGCCTATCCAAGAGGTTTATGCTACACACATTTAGAGTTGATCCATTATCAATAAGGGTTCACTTTATCCCTGTTGTATTGTATTGAGATATTATTTGGAAAGCTTCATTTTGTTTTTTCACATCCAAAGGGGGGAGTTCACTTTGGTGTAAAACAATGTCAGCATTCAATCCTTGAATTATGGTTGCTATGTCATTCGGTTGCACATGAGAAGAGATAGGAACTTGTTGTAAGGTCGTTTGAAGCATAGTGTGGTAGGTAGGTGAATTCTGAAGAAGGTCTCAAAGGGATATCTTTGTAGGAGTGCTCTTAAGTTGTTCAACAAGATCATACTCCCTTAATGGAGGAGCAGGAGGCAGTATAGAATTAGGCAAAGGTAAAGAGGATGGAGTTGGTTGTTGTGGTGATGGATTGTTTCTAGTGTTGTATGTATGAGCAACGGTATTATGATTCGGTTGTTGCAACACATTATTCTGAGGTGGGTAGAGGGTGAATTCGGGTTGGTGTTGAGTTGGAGGTTTGTATGATGGGGGATAAAGGATGAGTTCAGGTTGTTTTGAGTTTGTTGTTTGTGTGAAGGTGGGTAGAGAATTAGAGGGTTCTTAGGATGTCCCACAGGGTATGTATGAGGTCCATTGATCAAAGGGGATTCAATGGATGCTTGCATATGCATAACCTTGACGGTCTTGGTGTGATGTTCCTCTAATAAAGGGAAATCTATAATCATCTTTTGATTTAAGGAATACACATTAATATTGTTGCCACTTTCTAACTCCATGATATGCTCCCTAGGAGGAGAATTTTTAGGAGAACTACAAATCAAATGTTCTTGGCATTCATGGATTGGTTCTTCTAAAATGATTTCATCGCAAGTAGGGGAATGATCAATGGTTGAATTTTCTTGATTGATAAGGGTTTCGTTAGGTGAAGGGGGACAACTAAGATATTCATGACCTTCATCGATTGTGTTTTCTAACAACAAAGTATCTTCTTCACAACTAGGAGAGATACTAGGAAAAGGACAAATATTAGTGTCATGATTACCTATGGTTGTGTTAGGTTGGTTGTGAATGTCTTGTCCACTAAGAGAGGTAAAAGGAGAGAAACAACGAGGATTCTCAAAACTCTCATGAATTGAATCTTCTACCAAAATATCTTCTTCACCAAGAGGAGAGATATTAGGAGACGAACAAGTATGATAGTTAGGAATGTCCAAAGTTGTATTCTCTTTCACAAAAACACTCTCATAGGGAGGAGATAGGAAATATTTCTTAGTATGTCTAAATATGTAAGATACTAACATTGTGTGAACAGAAATGAAAAGCATTTGTAACCATGTCATGCAATGTTTCAACAATATAAACAATGTATATCCAAAGATGTAAAACATTTTTCTCCAATGTAGGCAAAACTTTAAGAATGTAAACAATGTGTATGCAAGAATGAAAAACACTTTTATCAAACTTATGCAAAGTTTTATGAATAGAAACATTGTGTATGCAAGAGTGAAAAGTACTTTTAGCCATGTGATGCAAAATTTTAGAAATGTAAGCATTTTTAGATCTAATGATGTTTGTAATTGTAGTGATTTGAAGAATGAGTAGTCTAAAATGATGTTTTTGGCCTAAATGCATAAAAAAAATGTTCTCGAAACTTTCCAAATTTATAGTATATGCTACCAGGAGGCTTAGGAAGCAAAAAAATGCGGGTTCTAATGTTGTCACAGACAGTTAAAAATATGAATTGGGACTGATTCACCCAGAATGGCGAATGAGTCCCAGTAAGGGTTTTTTGCAAAATTTTCAAAAAATTTCAATGGATTTTGATGCTTTTGATGTTGTATGATACAGGCCTAAGAGGTAGATGTAGAATTTTAGAAAATTTTAAGGAAAATATATGCAAAAATGCAAGCTAAATGAGCTTTTCACTAATGCAAGTTTTGAAACCCTAGCATGCAAATTAACTTTAATGCAAAACCTTAATGAAAAGTTAATGCAAGCTAAAAGCAGGATGATGATGGAATCTAAATCAAAAAAGAAAGTATTCAAAAAGCAGGTTCACCAAAATGGAGACAAATATTTTGGAACCCTAATTACTCTCTTGCACTTATAGGGTTTTTCACCTAAAAGGAGAGAGATGGGCCAAAATGGGCAATGTCTACACTCAAGATTAATGCAAATATGGATGAAATGTGTCTAAATGTAATATCCTTAATGTAGAAAATTGATAAAATAGATCAATTATTGAATGAAACTAAAGAAATGCAAGTTGTTGGAAAACACATTGTAATATAAAAAATACCTAGAAATGAAAGTAAATTGTAACATAAATGAATGGAACAAAAATGTGTACACTTGAGAACTTGCTGAGACTGGAAATGACTTTTGAAATGTTGTTGATGCTAATTTTTAGGCCTGGTGGGACTCATTCACCATTCTAGGTGAATTAGTCCCAGATTGGGAAATTTAATTGGAGCCTATTTTAGACAAATGGGTATCCAAAGCTGTGAGAAACCTTTTTAGGCCTAGAAGTGGGACTCATTTTCCAACAATGGTGAATCATCCACTTTTGAATTTATAAAATCCAAAAGAGAGATTGAAGCCCTCGGGCACTTGGTTCTGATAGGTGTCACCTTCGAGAAAGTCTAATTCTCGATCTTGAAAGTGAATTTTAATAGATATTTTGACTTGGTCAAGAAAAGAGATGTCTTCAACAACTTTGAAAATTTATCTTTAATGATCTCCAAGCCTTCAAGATGCCTAAATCTGCAAACACACAAGAGAAAGGAGAAATGTTGAATGTTAGGGCATGGGGGTTTGCCCTGGTCAAACCCCTTTTTAGGTAATTAAACCAATATGAAGAAAGAATGTAATGAAGAATGCAAAAATGGAGTTAATACATTGCCATGATGATTGATCTTGATTTTTTTGCAACAATAGATGAAGATTTTTCCCTTGAATGTTTGAAAAATGATCTTGAATGACTTGGAATGATAAAACCCTAGCTTGCTTGGCTTGAGATGGAAGACAAATGATGAATGAATGATAATATATGTGTGTATGAATTATGAATTAGGGTTTAGAGACTTGTATTTATAGGAAATCCACCTTATTTGCCCATTTATTTGATCCCTAAGGCCAACATGGAGATAAATTAAACTTAAAATCCATTTTTTTCGCTCAAACCCTGAAAATGACTCAAAAGGGACTCATTCGCCATCAATGGTGAATGGGTCCCACTTGGATGGGACTGATTCACGCTTGATGGTGAATGGGTCCCACAGGGGTCATTTTGCCAGTTGGAATGTCAGGAAGTAAGGAAATCAAGTTTATATGGTGACTTTGTCAGTTATTTGACCAAATTATGCCTTGGGATGCACAATATGGGGTCATAGGGGCCTATTAATGATAATCTAAAGGGTAATTAGGGCTTGGGACACAAAATTCAATGTGAAAGTGTGATTAAATACACTTTACATCATTAAAATGAGGTCCACTTAGCCTAAAAAGGCACAACAACCTATGTGAATGTGTAAGACACATTACAACACTAGATTAACATTAAGTTTAATTTATAAGCCTTCTAGATTAATGTGATAATACATTTTATAATGTTGAATTAAGAGAAAATGGGTTCATTAAGTCCAGAGAGGCGTGAAAGTCTTTTACAACACTTTACAACACCCTTATAAGACATTGTTAGATACATTTTATTTACTTTACAAGGGTCCAAGACCTAACGTGGATGTGAAAAACACCTTACAACACTAAATCAAGGCCTCATTAAGTCCAATTTATCATCAATTAATCCCAAATCAAGCAAGCAAAAAGGGATACTTTTTCCATGCCCACAAGTTCATTACAAACCAACTTATCCCCTAGACTCCATACTAATCTATTTATTTGTGCATGAATTTACAATATGCTCTTTCATGAGCTTAGTTTTCCAACTTAGGCCACTTGAGACCCAAAATTCAAACCCCTGTAACAGGCCCTGATATCCCATTTATAGAATTATGGGAGCAACAAGCTTCCAGCCAAATTACCATTTCAGTCACATTTACATTTGACACTTAATTTCATTTCAATTTCAAAAACTTCCCAGATGGTTATATTTGCTCATTGCAAAATGGAGGGAAAGCAAAAAGACAAAACTTCATGAAGTTCGTTGAAGAAGACCAACCAACCTTCCAAAATGCATCATTTGTTGTTGTAGCAACGTCAAAATCCCTTGTCCACGTAGATCAAAGAAGATTCTCCATCAACACCTAAGGCAAGAACTTATATATTAACTGGAAGGCATATTTTCCATCGAAGCAACGGTGTCCAACACCTCTCCTTCACACTAGCCAAAAAAATTTCCAAGTCAGCATCAAAGACAAAAAAATATATGCTCGTTGAAGAGGATGAGCTCGCCGTTGTGGAAATAGTGTCATAAAAAATAAAACAGAATCGAGGTGCTACTCCAATTCTTCAGAATTAGGGTATGCTCGCCTGCTCCGTGTTCTTGTTGAAATTGGAGAAGCCACTACCTCTCGATCATCAAAATCCTCTCGACATGCCAGTGTGAGAAGGTAACTATCGTACTTTGGGTCAGTATCTCCTTCATCGCTCAAAGGACCAACCGAATCCTCCATAAGAGAGTTGTGCCTCCCCATATAAGAATCATAAGCCTTGTGGTACTTATTCTTCTTCTTCCCACAAGATAGCCAATTTCCCACTAGACTCACCCTGGTTATGACTAACAACTCTATTCCTTAGGTGGTAATTTCTCTTGACACCACCCTTCTTGGTTTTACCATGGGCACTTCTCTTGCCCTTTGGAATTGCAGGAGCTCTTGGTGTGCCACATTTATTTTTAGGCATGTCCTCCTGAAATTCAAGCATACTAAGCCTCCTAGACCTCCTAATTGGTTGGACAGACTCAACAAGCTTACTCATTCTCGCAGGAGACAGGACAAGGACTAGTGAACCTTAATTGCAAGAAAACTCACTAGTTTGCACTCTCCAAATGAAATTGCAGAAAAGAAAACATCAGACCCACACAGTTTTTTTACCAACCCAAGTGACAATTGCAGATAATTAAAACTCTTATTAGGTGCTAGGAATTTGAAACTCACAAGCCAACTAATGCATAATTAGAACAAGGCACATATAAAAATTAACATACCTAGGACAATTACTTCAATATCTCTACAATTAAATGCCTCAGACTCACATACTTTATCCCTAGCTCTAAACCAGTTTCTCAACTCTACATTATTGCAAATGGTGAGATAAAACAACAGATGATCCACATTAAGTAGAACAACAGGAGCGTGTAGCCATTAATGGTCAAATAAGGCTCGTGCGAGCGACCTGACAACCGGCTGCTCAACTTTGAATCTAGGCTGTCGATCCCTTTGGATTTAAAACACAATTGATGGTGCTCCTCAAGAATTGCTCCTAGCTTTTACAACTTGTGCCTCAAAAATGACGATAAAACCTTAGAAAAATACCATGTCACCACTTAATCCCATTTGTCATCTCTAAATCTGACAACCATCATGTATCACCACTTCGGATCGTACTCCTTCAATTAAATTGGGAAGGCACCAAGAGCCGACAGTGAGGGGAATATTCCTTCAAACATTCCATCGTCCATCACAAATTTACCTTCCTTCTCTGAAGTTCTATCAGTGATGTGAGCATTAACATGATGAAATCTTAGTCGTTGGGTCAAACCCCACCTTTTGGTCATATTCGTTTCCCATTGCGTATCACTGATTTATGCTTCAAATTCCAGATCACATCAGCGATGGGAGAGAAAAGGCAATAGAACAAGATCAAGCCATGTGTACCTGCTTGAAGATCAATGGCACAAAAACATCACTCACTAGAGCAATTCAAATCAACGATAGAAAAATAGAACACATGACTGCATCACTCATTGCTATTTTAAGGTTCAAAGTTTACAATGAATCCGTGATGAGCAATGGAAGAAAATTCAAAGAGCACAAAAGGTCGTCGCACATTGCCAATTCACAACACAAAACTCACAAGCAATTAACAATAAAGGAGAAGCCAACAATAATGAAAGGAATAAATGTATCACACTTCGCTAATGCAAAACTCAAGATCCATAACCTATCTATGATAAGTGAAACAAGAGAAATACCATTCATCGCACATTGCTAATGTAAGTCGTGCATTCACAAAGCTATTCATGATGAACAATGAGCAAAAGCAGTAGACGAGACTTTAGTGGGACAATTTTGCACGTGCTCATAAGATGTATTGAGAAAGGGGAATGCCTAGGATCATGTATGAAAAGGCTTTAGAAGAATTAGAACAATTTATTTCAAAGGATGTAAAGGCCAAACAAGGACGATAATTCAACCTTGTAAAATAAAGGAATTTCGAGGACCTAGGAAAATGGAAAGATTTCAGCGATGAAAACCCATGAAGTCCTAACCATATGGAGCCAATTTCTTAATGAATATCAATGACTCGGGTTGCAACTTAACTAATTGAGAACTGGAAGTAAGGGGTCAACAATAGATTATAATGCTAATAGGGACAAAAAATTAAGGGTTTCTAGGATGGGCTTTGACAAAAAAAATCCCAAGGCATTGAAAGTGGATGAAACCCCAAGTCTAGATACTTGAAACTGACTGAATTTTACAAAATTTAGAAATGGAACCAAAATTTTTAGGGGTTCCATCACTTCCTATAGCAATGAATAAGAATTCTTGTTTTTAGAAACTTTTCATGATTCCACACTTGAAATGCAAGATAAACTTTGTGAATTCTATCTACACAATTATATTCTTTCATATGAAACTACTTGGAATCCCTTAATTTTGTAGGAGATATACAAATAAGAGCTATGGCCTCCTATATTAGAAATGAATAGCAGAGGGACAAAATTTTACAAGAATACAATGAAAAGGAAAAATCTATTGCTTTGCAACTCAAAAAAGAATTAGCGGATCCCAATGCAGTCATAGAAGAGTGGATAGAACTTTTAGATTACATAGGTGTGGAAAAGAAGATAATGAATATCGAAGAACAAGATTACGTGAGAATGAAGAGATTAGCTACACGACCTAATTTAATGCAACCTTCAAATTTTTGCAGAAAAGATGGGAAGAGATAACACCTGAGCTAAAGAAAAAGGAGCCACACTCCCTTTATAATTTTGTATTCATTATTCAAAGATCTCATAAGTACATATACATTGCAAGGAAATATGGAGTTACATGGTTTCCACTCATCTTTCATCCACCTATTTTCCTCTTTCTAGTACCACACTGGACAAAGAAGAAACATGGGGAGGAATAAGTAACAAAGAACATTAGATTGGAAAAGCTCACAGATTAAAAGGGCTATTATCTGAAACAGAAAAAGGGAGTTGACATTGTAGCCGATTTCAAGGAGATAGCTCTTTAGTATAACCTTTGGCGTTAAAAGTTGCTTGAGGACAAGCAAATAATTTAGTTGGGGGGAAGGATGGGTCTAGATAATGGCTAGTTTGTCCTTCGTCAGTTATGCTTTTATCATTTCATTTTCTAAGTTTCACAAACATTTCCAAGACTTCATACATCTTTAATATGCCTTTTATGCACTTTGACAAACCTAAATATGTGGAAATATAAATATGATGATATATGCTTGTGTGGATGTATGAATGTTCATATGATTTAGTATATTTTTATGGTTTAATTATAATTGTTAAAGATGTGAATTCCTTGGTAGCAAAACTAACATCTTGCAGCCAAGAAGATTGTAGCCTGCATCAACTGGATTTCTATCCCGTAGCAAAGGATTGTGGACGGTTGCAGGGGAGAGCCAAAATAATTGGAGAATGACAGTTCCAGATGGAAGAGAAGGTGGCTATTAAATAGTCAGACATGAGCCATTGTAAATGCACTTTTACCCACCAATAAGATAACTGGAATAAGTCTTTTCCAATTAGGAGTAACCCATGATATGACAGTTTCCAGGAAACATATTTCTGTCATGGTGGTTAACTATTAGGGGCAGAGTCCTAGTTTGATTTTCCTTCTATTTCATATTTATGGTTTTCTATTTCAAAGACTTGTCCTCTTCCTATTCTTGAGGGAGAGTGGACATGTGCATTAATGTTCTATTTTTAGTCCTTGATGAATAAGACTCCTCCCAAGCCTATATATTGGGATCTGTGGTTGAGGAGAAAATCTAGTGGTAGTAATAATATGATTGTTTTTACCAGTTAATAGTAATTACTGTTAGTTTTTATGTTGTCAAGTTGCAATAGATATGAATGGTTGAATGATAAATCTTCTAGAGATTCTTGTTAGACTGTAAGAAGTTCAATTTTTATGCAATAAAGGAGTTTAGCTCATTGTCATGAATTGTTGATCAAGTAGTGCATATTTGATATCTTCTATGGGCGCAACAACTCGAGCAAGTGCCACTCAAGGTATTTCCAACCCACCTTATTTCATGTTACTAGATTAGATGCTACATTACTTAATTTATTTAAGATAAGTTTCCAATTATATGCATGTGAATTTCATGAATGATATTATGTAGCATGAATTACATTGAGTTATTCTCCAAAGAAGATAGAGGGAAAAAGTTAGGAATTAAAAGATAGAAGTATTAGTTAGTTGCAAGTTCAGATTTAATAGTTAGTAGTTACAGTATTAAGTAGTAAGTACCCATAGCATAAGCAACAGATTTATGTTAGTTCCCCTGTTCAGTAATTTCATGCTTTATTTCCTTTTCTAGCTTTTACCGTTTTCAATACATGCATGACCAACTATGTTTCATTGATATAGAGTGTAGTAGTATCCTTGAATGCACATATAGTGCAAGCACTGTCAAAAGCTTACGAGCCTTGGTTGATTATTAAAAGAAACTTTTTGTGAAGGTTTGGTGAACTATCCAGTTAGGAACCCATCCTTTGAATTGTGTGTCTTCTTGCAAACACTAAGCTAATCAGACATTAGAAAGGCCTTACAATATCCATATCCAATCATGATGTGCTTGTAAAATACCATAAAAAATAAGGTTACTCCTATGCAAATATCCCACTAAAACTAAGATTAATATGGTCAAAAAATATTTTTCATAATCAAGCATCTCATAAGTTGATCAGGCTCTTGATACCAAATGAAAGGAAGCTAGATATAACTAAATATCTTCTTACCTAAGTTTTAGAGGAGATAAATTCTAAATGGGTTATAATATAGAAAATTCAAAAAAGAAAATAAAAGATGCAATTCCCTACTACACATAAAATCACACATGACAACATATACCCAAGGAAATCCCTCTTGGAAAAGACTCAACAATAAATTAACACTCAATGATTCTTAGTAAACACAAACACCGTGGGAATAATATAATCTTTGAGTATCCAAGTTTCTCTAATGTATCAATTATATCTAGAGTAATTTTGGCAACATAACCCCTTACAAATACAAGTACATCTCATCTCCATTGCAAGCATCTAATTTATTTCTACCAAACCCAAATTTGGAAACCACAAAATGGTTTTTCAAATGATGTGTTAAAGCCATGGATAAATATGGTGCCCAATTCATGGCACAATATCTGACTCCTAGTAATCATAGTAATAAAACTTAAATAGAAATAAATATCGTGTCATAAAATATCCACCAATCTTGGGTGCTCCATTTTGACTCATTCCTCTTTTGGAACGATGCTCTATGATACATCATAACTTGGTCAAAATTCTTTCTACGCCACCTTGCAACTTTCTCTTACAAACTCTTTCAAGTGTCATAGAATTGAGCTTACATATTTACATTGTCATATATGATTTTACACATCTCACATAATATCATAATACATGATTGAGAGTGATTTTGGATGTAAGTGACTTTGTGATATGTTATCAAGATGAGGAAGAACTTGTTATGCCAGACAGCCACCCCATTTTGATTTGGAACAAAATGGATCCCCTCTTCTCTTTTGTTTCTTTTGGTTACTTGCCTTCCTCTTTGGGGTTCTTCTGCTTTCTGCCTAGGTTGTCTTCTTCTATTTGATTTAATTCTAGTTCTATCTCAGCTTGAGTTGGTTTCTTCTTGAAAATTGAATGAAATAATCATAAGTAACATAATAGTTTATTTTGATATGTTTCATACACTTTGAGATTGATGCAGGCCTTTCCTTTTGCAGGATCAAATCACATGATGATATTTGTCAAGGGAACTCATTTGGAAAGCATTCTTCAGTCCAGCTGGTCACATTTTTCATCTAAGAAGAAAGTCGGCAAGACCTTGTTGATGTCTTGCCGACTACCAGTGCATTCTATCGATAGGTGTTTGTGTTGCCTATCGGCAAGACCCCAGATATGTTACGGTGATTGAAATTCACATGCAGTTGCCTATCGGCAACACATCAGTCATTATCCTGGCGACTAGGAGTCTCCTATCGGCATGAGGGGTTTCCTTCAGAGAAGGGTCTCGGCGAGATCTTAGTGTCTCACTGACCGATGACAGAGAGAACACATATCGGCATGAAGATTTGACCTCGCCATAAGGTCTTGGTGAGATCCTTATGTTTCAACGACCGACGCAAAGGGGTATACCTTTCGGTGAGAAACTTTCACTGTGCGGAGATGTCTTGGCAAGTGCAACAAGTCTCACCAACAAAGCACAAGGGGAGATATTGCCATAAGTCTTGCCGACAAGGGTTCCCTGAGGGTTCTCGAGGAATATTTGCATTCTCGCCAGGAGGTTTTGGTGACTAACAAAAGTCACACCGACACGGAAGAAGTATCGCCATGACTCTTGTTGAATCCGAGGGGCATCAGGCGGAGGGTCTTGCTTTCGCCATAACATCTAGCCGACTGAGGGAACTCCCACTGAAGAAGATGAGCTCGGGGAGAAAGGGGGCTTCACCATGAGGTCACAGCAATAAAAGCGGCATCGACGTAGTGATCTGGGATCGCTATGAGGTCTCGGCAACTGAGCGATGTCTTCTCGAAATGATAGGAGATCGCCAAAAGGTAACGCTCTCAACGAGAAGTCTCGCCGACATGAGGAGGTCATGTCGAAAAGGCCGAGCTCGAGGAAATTGAAGGAACTTGGGGAGACCCTAAACGAATGGAATGGGTTCAGTAAGATGTCTTGCCGACCCAATGATGTCTCCCCAACATAAATAAATGGGCTCGCCGACAGAACGACGACTTTTCCATGTGGTCTTGTCGATACACTGAAGTCTTGCCGATAGCGGTGGGTTCACAAATGAAAAAGAGATATCGGTATAACCAAGGGGAGCTCGCCATGACCTTGTGCCAATTAAAAAGTCTTGCCGAAAGGAAAATGAACTCTGAGCCAGAGGGAGGGATATCATCACTGTGATGTCCTACCGATGAGCAACTATTTTGCCGATGTTCTTTTGAGCTCAATATGACTCCCACGGCTCGCCAAAATGTCTCACCGGCTGCCCCATGCTACCCCGATGACTACTGAAGGATAGGATCGCCTTGGGGAGACACCGATGGTGTCTCACCGACATGAGATACCATTCAGACCACTTTTGACCGCCTGAAAAGCTCGCATGGCGTATGCACGACCAATCAGAGGAAGCCAAAAGAGTGATTCATTGGTCCCTTTGACCGATTGACTGTTCCTGGGAAAGAAGGCCAACAGAATGCAAAGTAGATGGACTCTTTCTGAGAATAGGTGATGATGGATCAGCTCAAGTGAAATGTTCAAATCTATAGGGAGGACCAATGATGCTTCCAGAAGACGGTCAACGTGCAGAAAGGTATTGAACATGAAGGAGGCCCAAGAAGAATGAAGAAACCATGACTCAGAGGGACAACTATAATGACCACTGACAGAGGCAGATTGGTATTAATGGTGATATTCTGAAGCATTCAAGGTGACCCCGATGGAATTTGAAGGTGGACACGAAGGCCTGAAGTAAATTTTGTAGCAGTAAAAGATCTACAGATCTTTCCCAGAATAATCTTTCATCAGCATGGACAACGAGGATTCACATTGAATGCACAACCGACTCTTTTCAAAAGATCTGAGAGCTGACTCTCCTAGATGCAGATATTTTGAAAACCCTAATACGGGGACAGTACATTCTTTTTGGTACATTCTATATATATGGCCTTTTGGCCTCTTTGTAAAAGTTAGAACTTTTAGATAATTTATAAGGTTAGACAGTTAGAGTTAGAACAGACAATTAGAAGAAAATCTAGGAATTAGTAAGTTAACAGAAGGAGATAGAGTTGCCTCCTGATTCTTTGTAATAGGAGTTTCTTCTGTCTTCTTGGTTAGGATTTAGATTTTAGATTCAGAATAGACTAATGTACCTTTCAATTTCCTTAGTGTAAATGGAAACAATTTGAAATCACAGATTATCTGTACACTGGTGATTGTGCTAGCCTTGTAAATGTTGCTTATCTGTTTCACCAACAGTAGAAGCAACCAGATTAAAATCTATTTCATGTTGTGTTTTAGAATGATGTTTGTCTACAATTAATCATTTGAGTTGTGAAATCTTCAAGGAATGAAATGTTCTTTTGTGTTTTATTTAAACTAGTAACTAGCAATCTGTTATTGAAATTAGCACTGTGAATGAATGAGACTGTGTTAATCACAAGTTAATTTTTTTCTTTAGTTTTAGTTTACAGTTCCTTGAAGGATAACAAGTCTGGTTAAGTTGGATGAATAAACATTCTTTTCTGTTTCAAAAACTCTGACCCATCTTTTTATGTTTCTTTAAAAAACCTAGTTAAATTAGGTTTTTATTTCATGCTTGATCTTAAAACAATCTAGAAGCTCACACCAGCAGGCCCCTTGAACATTACTTTCACATTGACCACTGAGGGACATCAGCACAGTTGAGAACCAACTACAGGGACCTTGGGAGCTAAGATATCCATGTGTTGTCTTTCTCTTTCAGAGAAATAGAGTAGCAATATTTTGTTTGCATGTTGTTGTGCCAAAAGGATTTTCACCGTAACTTAAGGTAAATTGTTGAGTTTTCCCCTTAAAAAGACAATAAAGAAGAGGGAAGCAAAAATGAGAGAAAAGTAACCAAAAACCTAAAAAGGATAAACACAATTAATTCAAAAATAAGAAATTTTTTTTGTGTGAAAAAGATATTCTATTACCAAAGTAATATTAATATCTTTTGTAAGACTGTAAAACTTTGATAATAGGTTTTACCTTGTTTACATAATGTTGGAGAATGCCAAGATCAAAGAAATCAAATTTATAACCTTCCATGAGTGAAATGATAAACACAATAGGATATCCATCATATAATATGAAGAATGTAAAATACAGTGAGAAACCTTCTATATATAGGCAAGGTAGATGAGGTAAGAAGGTAGGAGATGATGACTAACTACCCCTCCAAATGTGTAATACTTGTGAGCTCACTTGACAAGTGTGTGAGAAAGTGGCAAGTATGCATGCAATAAGTGTCTCAAGTGATGAGGACACATGTCTCAATGCTATGGAGTGAGACAAAAGCTTAAAAACCTAAATAAACTTAAGCTAGGTGTGAATAGGTCAATCCTAGAAAGATGATTAGCTAACTAGGTGAATTATGACACTATTTACACCAACACCCCCATCGAGTGCAATTTAGAGAGAAATGTATGCATAGATGATGAGTTTTAGCTACAAGGCCATGTTAGGTGCTCATGTACAAATTATCATAATATGGAGTAAAGGAGAAAAAATAGTGGGAAATAAAAATCCTCTCCAAAAGAAAAATAATGCAAATATAATGAAATGTACAAGTAAAGAAGATTTAAGTGATAGATGGAGAATTCATCATGACTACCCAAGGACTACTTCTAGCATAACATACAATGAATATTTCCCCCCTTGGGAGAGAAAAGAGAGGTCATGTGTGACCCACTAGAAAATGAGAAGTAATGAACTCCATGTGTGAAAATATTTCCTCCCAAAATTGATAGGAGAAGAGAAACCTTGCAGCCTCACCTCAAGATGATGCCTGTAGTGTTGTTAGATGCTCAACACTAGATGCTAAAGATGATCCACGATCATTGAATAACGTTTCTCTCCTTGGGAAGAAACAACACCACAAATGTGTGCAAGACAACTTCCCATTCTGAATAGGAATATGCAAGAAGTAGAACAAAGGTCTCTCAATTCTACACATGATCCAAAGACTAAAATGATGTCAATGATCTCCAAGCTAATGCTAATATGTGACACAGATTGATAAAATGGATTAGGTACCATATATGATTCAAGAACAAGGACCATGGATGTATGGTGATAATTGGGCCAATGTGAATATGATACTATTGTAGATGATGATGATTGAGTTGGATAGGTCAACTCAAAAATATATTCATAATTTGTCATGATAGAAGATGATGTAAGTGAGGTCAGAGCAATATACAAAGAGAATAATGGTGATGCAACTTCATTGAAGTTGACATAAAAGAGAAGATGAATGCCCTCAATAGTGACCATCCAAATTTGAAATATGAGATTCTATAAACAAATATGCAATGTTTGGTAGATATGCATCCCAATGTGGTGGATCTGGAATGACAATAGCAATGTCCCGATGCAAAGAATTATGAGAACTCATGAATGAGTCAACACTAGATTCAGATGTAGCAATAGGTATTGTAGGAGATGATATCTCAATACAAGCCATGCAAGTACATTGTTCATCCCAAAATGATGGTGTCTCACAATATTTCTTAGTGAGATTGAATGGTGTTTTTGCATGTGGTGGAATTAGATGATTAGGTAAGGAAATTCCATGATAAAAAGGAAGTTGCTTCATTTCAGTACTTTCACATTGAAGATAATCTTCTATTGCATGCCTTTTCATCCCATAATATCTAGTTTTGATTTTCCATTTATTAGGAGGATTAGAAAGAATACTCAAATGGAAGGGATTTAGTGTGAGAGATATAATCACATGAACCAACAAACTCAAATAACAAAAAAACCTAGATTTCCCCCCTTGATCTAGAGAGCCCCCCAAGAATGATTAGTGCTAATTGTAGCCCCCCTAAAATAATGTGCAAGAAATTTTTACAAGTTGTGAAGATCAGATGCCAAAATCTTTCATTTATAACTCAATTTTTTTTATATTTTTTTGATAAAATGATAATCCAGATCTTAGTTTTATATGTAAAATCAAATTCCTTTTGAAATTTTGATAAAAAAAGGTTTGTGAAATGAAAGTTATGCCCCACCAAAATTTGCTTACAATGATGACTTTGGAGGCAAAAAGTGATATTAAGCAACACCAAATTGAAAACATCTTGATGCTAAAATGTTGGTGACAAAACCAACTTCCCGTCAACTATTCCCACTTGAAATTTTGAGTCATTTGCAAGTTATGGCAAAACAAAAAGAACACATGTACAAGCTTTGAAATAACTAGCTAATTAAACTTGACCACTAGTATAAAAAGAATGTTTTAATGTGATCACCATCTATGGATGCATTAAACTCTATAGCTGTAACCATAAAAATTGAACAACCATAACATTAATAGTGAATGGTTAAGTAGGGGAGAGGGGCCCATAGTGGAGCGTGGTCCAATAGTGGGGATAGAAGTAGTCCTCAATGGACATGAACCCTTTCGAAGTGCCTACAAAAACACAACAACAAACAATGTTAGAGAGTCATCTTGTAAGCATGAACAAGGATTCCCCATGAAATCCATTCACAAAGCTAAAATAGGAAATAAAACAAAGAAAACAATGAAGAACATAATGGAAGTATGAAATCCTAATTTAGCATGCAAACACTTGATCCCATGGGGGAGTTGGTGCAAATAGGTGTGTGGAGATTTTCCCTTTCCCAACTCTTTGAATGCAAATGTTGATTGAAGATGATTGATCCACTTGATAAGTCCCTCAATGAGCTCCAAAATCTGCAATAAACTAGTTAAGAAGATGGATGGAATTTGAGAGATATTTGTGCATAATAACTTTGCATAATTGTGGATGATCAAATGCATGGTGAAGCATTCTATTTATAGAATGTTGAAATGGAAACAAAGCCAAAATAGAGCAATGTGGGACAAAGATTTGGCCAATGGCAAAATGCCACTTGTCCAAATGTGATTGGGTGAGGAATGTGCAAGTTTTGACAAATGTGCCAATAAATGCATTTTTGAATTTGAAATTTGAGAAAAGACATGTAAGAGGGGGAAAGAAAATTGCATTAAATGCCCCTTGGCTCAAGGCAATGACATGTAAGAAGAAGTAAATTCCTTGTTGGAAGGACTTGTAAGAGAGAGTAAATGACATGTTGGAAGGACATGTCATTCAAATTTTGAATTTGAAATAGAAGAATATTCCTCCAAAAGATGCTTTGTTGAGGGAAAATGAAGATTTAATAAATCAATAAATTGATTTATTTGTGCAAGTGGGAAAAGCTAGAGGATTTTGAAGATTAGATTAGATTTAATCAAGATTTGATCAATTTAATGAAGATTAGGAAGTTTGACTTATTTTGACTTAGATTTTTGGATTAATTTAAATCAAACAAGAGAGGAAATGATTTAATGAGTTTAATTAAATAAACATGTTTTGATTATTTAATTAAAGAGATTGAAGTAAGATTAAATTAAATAAGATTTTAATTTATTCAATTTAATAGATAGACTTTAGAGATTTAATTAATTAAATAAAATTAATTATTTAATTAAAAGAGATGGAGAATGATTTAAGAGACTTAATCAAACACATGATTTGTTTAATTAAGAGAAGAAAACAAATGAATTTAATCAAATAAAGATATTCAATTAAATGGTTAGGTCGGGGAATGATTTAGGATGAAATGATGTCGGTAGTCGACTTAGATGCTAATGTCAACTTGTACATTTTATGCTGTCCTCATGACCCCATAGTGAAGCATCTTAATATCCAATTGCAAATTTTTTTTATCCATAAAGTACACAAACTAACAAATCATGTGATGCCACATCAGCGCACCAATAAAACATGACTTAGTGCACCACTATCGGTCTCACTTTTTTTTGGGCCTTTTTGGATACCTCAACAAAAATCATGTTGATGTGGCATCATATTTGATGATGTGGCCCTAAAACGAAATATACAAGCACGTGAGTTGCCAAATAAATTGTTGTACAAAATTTGGAGTGATTTGGAATTTCCATGTAAGATTTTGAGAAACATGAAGTTAGAGTGCTCCACTCTAGGCCCCTCTCCCCTAATCCAGGCAAAGCAAAAGAAGGCAACCACATGTTGGAGATTTGACCATGGAGTGGGTTTGACCAATTCTGATGCTGAAGTTGATCTCTATGAAGACCACATGGAGGCTTAAAGAGGAAAATCAAGGCATATGACGTAGAGTGCAGGAGAGAATTTGTCAAAAAGATGGCATTGGAGATCAGATATGCTGGAGGTCGCGTGTAAAGGATTGTGTGCTTGCATGGGGCTTTATCTTGTATAAAAACTGAATGGAGGTTGCATGGGAGATTTAAATGCATAGGAGGGTGTAGAAGCCCACGTGGAGGCTGGGTCAATGCGCTGCCAAACTACAACTCCTCCAATTTTTCATAGTCGCCTCCAAGACTTGAAACAACCCCACACAGAGGACAAACTTGACAAATTAATGCATGCAAATATAATGATTTGAAGCGCTACTCCTGTGAGGTCAACAAAAAGGCTTGCGTGGATGTTTGGACCAAGTTGGTGAGGGCGTTGTATGAGATCTTGTAGGGGTGGTAACTTGTCAATTCACATTGATAGACTGCAGATTTGGAAAAAAACCTAAATATGATCGACTAAATAGCTTTGAGCAGGTTGATTTTCTCTCAAATGAATAACAAACAATGACTAACCTCTGCAGCTATTTTGGGGGTTGGATAGAGACCACTGATAGGTCACACTGGTTTCTTGAAGGCTTGGTCGATATGCTTTGGTGAGCAGGTTGAAGGGTACAGGAAGAGTGGAACGCTTTGGAAGCTAGAGTATAGAGGTGAGCAATGAACACTTGGGTGCCATCAACGTAAATTCTTATATCACCGAAATTCCTTCTATCATGCACAACAAAAAATAGTGAAATCCAAACAAAAACTCTTTACCATTGTTAAAAACCAAAGAGACCCGCTAATAGGAAAAAGATTTGAAACCAAAACCTGTAAAATTATTACCATAACACCTCCAAATAGGCCAAAAATTCTTACAAAATAGAATTTTTAATCTGAAATGGGTAGATGGGCAGAGGGTCAGATTGGCTCTCTACTATTTTTTTCTTTTTTTTTTAATGGTAAAAAAATTACAAAATTGAAAATGATCAAATTTAATGAAATGAAATGTATTTCTTCATTTCTTAGGCCTTTCGAAAGTAATGACGATGTTCATTTGGCTCCATGATGCTCCATTAATAGGGATATATGTGGGAGTCACCATGATGTGGGAAGGAACATGCTCTCATGGTTCTGATACCATGCTGGAGAATGTCAATATCAAAGAACTCGAATTGATAACCTTCCACAAGTGAAACAATAAGCACAAGGATATCTATCATACAATATGAAGAGTGTAAAGTAAAATGAGAAACCTTACATATATAGGCAAGGTAGATGAGGTGAGAAGGTAAGAGACAATGACTAACTTCCCCTCCAAATATGTAACACTTGTGAGCTCACATGACAAGTGCGTGAGCAACTGGCTAGTATGCAAGCAATAAGTGTCTCAAGTGATGAGGAGAAATGTATCAATACTATGAAGTGAGACAAAAGCCTAGAACACCTAAGTAAACTTAAGGTAGGCATGAATAGGTCAATCCTAGAAAAGTGATTAGCTATCTAGGTGAATAATGACTCTATTTACACTAACACATAATAATTTTTTTGTTTTATTAGATATTTATGTTTACAAGTTATTTTAATTTTTTTTCACATTCTCTCATTTTTTACTCTCCTCTTATTACCTCTCTTCCTTTTTAAGGAGAAAAGTCCACAACCTATCTTAAATTCTTCCTCATCTTAAATATGGATCATTAAATGTGATCCAAAATGTTGATACTAAAAATCACCACATAACTACATCCAAAAGCACTCTCAATTGTTATCGAATTGTGGAAATATTATGTATCTTAGTCAAAATACATTTTACATGTGACATAATGTGCCACCTCAAGTGAGATGCCCTTTTCCACATAGGAACATTAATAATACAAAATAATATATAAATTGAACATTAGGATGTGCAAGGTGTGTGTCACCTAATCTCAACAAATATTATAATATAAAGAGAATTTAACATGTGCTCAAATAGTTTCTTTAGGCCTCAGTCAAATATGACAACATGCATTTTCATATAACCTATCCTCAATGCAATATGAATTAAATCCTCTTCTTTATTCACTTATGAATTGCTCTCTTTCACATGCTCAATCCAAAAATAAAATGAAAACTAGTTATAAAACACCATATAACCACACATCCATTGCCATGATTCCTCAGATCTTATCACAACTTGATTTTAGAGGAATCCCAAGAGCACATCAACAACACTTCCATATCACCAAAACCACCTCCCAAACCATTAGCCTAACTAATCTATATATTTAAGCAAAAGATATCCATGAATGTGCAATGGTTTCTCAAAACCATCTACCCAAGTTTCATATTCTAAGGCAGGCACCCATGCATGAATCTTCACCTTCCCCAAGAGTTGTTTGAACTTCCAAGGCGATCTCCATATACTCTCCCTTTGTTCTATCCAATCCAAGCCCTCAACCTGACCTTTCAACTTTTGTGATAATTTCCTTTTTGCTTGTCTTCATGTGATCCCAAAGACATTTACAATTCTAATGTTACATTATTTCCTAAGAGAAATTAGTTTAATGAGTGTGTTGTACCACCTTGGGTGGACCATAATTTACAACATTAAATGTCTTATGCATGGTGTATAATACATTTATGAATATTTATAAGGCACACTCTCTCAAAGATGTATTATTTCTTATCTTCCACTTATGCTGATACTATACAATCTATGAGAGATTGTGTCCACTATTAACTATACATCTTTATAAGTATATTTTGTCTAATCCATTCTCCCTTATGCCTATTACATATACATATATTACATCACAAGAATAATAGTTACAAATAATTAAGGTTTAAGTAATAAATGACATATACCTTTTGAAGTTATAATTTCATTGATTCATATAGAGGCTACATGGATGAGTGTGCTAATGTGATGTCGATTAGGGAAACACATTTTAATATGGCGCAAATATCCAACTATGTGTGTTAATCGCATAAAAGATGTAAATATTGTGCACCATTTTTTGTTGGTTGAATCACACTAAACATAAAATATAGACTTACACCAAATAACACCACTCTTTTGATGTGGAGCTATAAAACTAACACACATTTGACGTTGATATGATATCTATATACTCAAATATAATCTGTTACATAATAAAAAAATTGTGTGATACAGTGTATATGTATGAATTAAAAGATTTGAAACAAATTAAATAATATTTATGAACAATTATCCAAATTGCAAACACTATTGAATGCTTTGTTTTTTACATTTCTATGTTAAGTACACATATTTTAAAGTATAAAAAGTAATGAGTTGAAGCATATATAAGTAAAATTTAAATTTGTTAAAGCAATCGTCCAATTGCATTCAAACTATTTAGGTATCAAGGAAATAAATAAAGCAGGTGGAAACAAAGCAGAATAATGGAAAAGTTCAGATGCGACATGTTTCATAAAAGCAAATATTTACTCTCAAATTTGCTAATCGAAACAGCAAATGATGAAAAAGTTTACAGTAGCAAATATTAATTTAATGGATCAAAAGTAAGGGAGCAAGTAAAAGCTTCAAGAGATCCTGGACGAAGAAATAGTAAATCTAACTTTGTGTACAGGTTTTGTTTTTAATAATATACGTTATTATTCTCAACACTTAGCAAGTGCCCGTCTAGCTCAGTTGGTAGAGCGCAAGGCTCTTAACCTTGTGGTCGTGGGTTCGAGCCCCACGGTGGGCGCTTTTTAGCTCATTTTTCATGATAGCTGGCCATATTTGAAGGTAAATTTTCGTGACAGCTACCGCTAAATAGCACCATTCTTCTATTATGTCCCTAAATTTAGATACGAGGTCAGTATCATATTTCAACTCAAATTTATACTGCCTAACTATTTTTTGTTTTTTATTTCTTTTTCGTATGGTAGAATAAGGTATCATAGTAATTAATTTTAAAAACTATACAAATATTATTAAGTATCAATTTTAATAAGGATTAGCAGTTTAATGGTATGATTTTTGTGATCAATAAAAATGTTATTTTTATAGATAATAATAATATATAATTATGTAATTATTATTTTTTGACTGGTAAATGTGGGAGTTGTTGAATGGTTTATGAATTTGATTGTGTGATAATTTTAACATCGACGTTTCGGATCACACTCCGTGATCCATCATCAGGATGAGAAATGTGGGAGTTTTAGTCTGGCCAAGATCAAGAGAGGTCACAAAGGGGGACCTCTTCCCCAGAAACAACACCCCTCATAGTCCATGTAGAGGGTCTCTTGAACAAGAAACAAAGACCAACACTAAGAACTTGCTCCACACTTGTTATGGGAACAAAGATGCATGTTGAAGGCTACCCCACACTTCTTCCTTTGAACCACTTGCCAATTTTCCTCTCGTTCTCTTGTCCTTGAAGGCTCCCTACATTCCTCAATTGGGGTGCACCTTCCTCTAGAGGGCGCAATGTTCTCTAACTGACCAACCAACTCTTCTTTTGAGATAGGACCAAGTTAGTAGCTTTGATGTTGTCTAGCACCATCGAAGACGATTCAACAACGTTCAAAGTGGCCTAAGATTTACTTGATGGAACCTTAGTGGTGGCTTCTACAAAAGAATTTGGAACCACATCTAGAATATTACCCTCTTGGAAATATTTCTCCATAGAATAATGGTGGGGTGAAACCTCCTTCCACCAAGTTGCCTCGCTAACAAACTTATGCTTTGAATAGTGCACAACAATATGACTAGTGTTAAAGCATCTATGACAGCAAAAAGGTAGCCCCCTCATAATCAAGCGCTTGTTTCTAGCCCCTAGTTGCAAAATTCAGGAGGATATCCATCAGAAGATCTTTTGTAGTATCCATTTCCACCAAAATGCTAGCATAGGTGGTATGCAAAAAGTTTAAAGAGTCCTCATCCACCCCCAAAATTTTCCCCAACGAATTGCCAATGGCCTCAAAGCAGGATTCAAACCAAAATTGCAGAGGAAGATTCAAAAGTCTTACCCAAATTGGTGCCACATCAAAGGATTTAGTGATAGGATTGAAGGCAGGGTATCAAGGTTTTAGCATTACTTAATGCTTCTCCTCCCAACTCCATTAGTAGTCATAGAGGATTGAGTTCCTATCCTTGACATTATTAAAAACCACCCCAAAGAAGCTTCTTGCATTGGGATAAATCTAAGCATCGTCATCCAAAATAGGGTGCCAAGTCTCTAAAATCCATTGATGCAACTCAACAAGGCAAGACCAAAACCCTCTAAACCGATCGATCAACCCCATCTCTACGAAATAAGATTCATTATCGGTCACTTCACTCACAATTTCCTTGTCGAAAGTAACTGTTGGGGTTGTTCCCACACAACCAAGAGGCCGAGGCATATTCTTTGGGTGATGAGTTGTCCCACCTCCATCCAAACTCCCCCCCAAAAATGCATCCAACTCTCGACTGAAAAGCGGCATAGAAGACCATCCATCACGATGCAGAACACTAGCAGGGTGATACTGTGATCTCCATTAGCCAATGTGCATCCTCTGACTATGAGTCACAACAGAAACCTTAGGAGGGGAGCATAGCAGTGATGATATCTCAACTTTATAATTATGTGATATTTAGTTGATTTATGTTTAATGAATTGATAATTTAATGTTTTATTATAAATTATTTTTTATATTTAATTTCAATTTTTTAAAAATAGATTAATCATATTTTTTTTCCCAACAACAAAATTTATATAATTATATAAAGAGGTATATAACAAGATAAAATGATATTTTTATGTTGTAAATGTTGCTTCCTTAGTTCCTCTCCCCACTATAATGGTGGTATATGGTGATGTCTATATAACACTAGCTCAAGGGACACTATCTAAAAGAGATCAAATTGATGTAGCACCCACTTATAGTGAAATAAATCCATCACTACATGTTACATCTGCCAAATATTTACATGGGGTTCATGATCCCATTGAATTAATTTCTATCATCTATGTCCATGTCGATTGCCTATATGAGACTCAAAGTGATGTTTGCTAGATTCAACTTATTAAATACATGTCTCCATCAATATAAAACATATAGAAATAAAACATATGTAAAACACAACTAACATAATTAAATATAGAAGTAAAACATATAGATATAAAATAAATATAAAACAAAACAAATATATATTTTCATTTCACCTTTTAAAATAATAATAAAAAATATATAAAAAATAATGAACAATAATTTTTTCCAAAATATAAAATTAAAAAATATTCTTCAAATTAAATATATTTTAAATAAATAAAATAATTGAATTATGGTTTTTTAAATATAGATATCTATATTAGCATTTTTTTACTTTTACTATAACAATAAAAACAATATTTTGTTGGAAAATGTGTTTATTGCAACATTAATGAACCCTCAATTGGCAACTAGATTGATATCCTTGGTCATGTAAAAAGAAAATGTAGTTAATTATGGTGATTTGGTCTAGGTGAGGTGGCCATTGATAAAAAAATGTGATTATAGTTGATTGTACAAAACCTTTGCTAGTAGATGTTCATATGTCTACTCTAAACCATGAATGTGTGGGTTCCACAAAGTTTTAGATGTAGTTAAAATGTTGGCATGCCTTAATGGATGTGTTGGTCATGCTACACTGCTTCCCCCACAATTTGGGTAGGTAAGTTATCATTCATTCAAAAGACTGTACATGATACTATAATGTTCCGATTATTGATATTCTACCCAAAATAAATTATTTCTGAAATGAAATGAAATGATTTTTTTTAATTACGTCCACAAAACTGGGCAATCTATGAGATTCAAGAGTTGGATTGCACAAAAACCCACAAAAGCACCAAGCACCAAACACCAAATCACAACCCCTATTTTTTACTATCTCTTATTTCTTTGTTGATTATGGTTTCTTTGCTATGAATTTTGATCAAGTAATTTGTTGACTTTGCAATCCATTCTTCCTCGAACAAAAGCTATTAAAGATTCTACTTTTAGAGGATTATCATAATTGAATAAGATGTTAGTGTAGATACTATCTTATTGCACATGGATAATTTCACATGACATTAAGTCTACTTAAGTGTCCTAGTTAGTGGGAGATAACTTGCTAGTTAGTTGGTGAGTCTTATGGAGTTAGCTCCCCAACTCTTGCTAGTCATGAGGAAGTTAATTGGCCACTAGTCTCAATTAGTGTTAGTTGATTGCCTATTCTTCTCCACTATTTTGTGTGGTGGTTTCTTCCCTCTCTCCTATAGGTACATCTTATTTCATGGGTTAATACAATGTTGTTGGATCCACTTTTGTGTAATTTTCATTGTCTTTGCATTATGTGTTTTTAATTCACCTTGTAGCAAGGAGCGTATGTGTGCTTGGCTTATGTTGCTTGAATTGATATAGAAATTCAATCCAAAATATATTTCGTGACAATTATTGCTAAATAGCATCATACTTTATTCTATAATGTTTGAAAATTTACAGATGAGGTCACTATCATATTTCTACTCAATAAATTTATGTTATGTAACTATGTTTTGTTTTTTATTACTTTTTGCTATGGTAGAATAAGGTATCATAGTAATTAATCTAAGAAATTATAAAAATATTATAAGTATCAATTTTAATAAGAATTAGAAGTTAATAGTTCAATTGTATGATTTTTGTGATCAATAAAAAATAATAATACATTTATGTGATACTTAGTTGATTTATGTTTAATGAATCGATA
The DNA here is from genome assembly GCA_007258455.2 of Sequoia sempervirens. Lineage (NCBI taxonomy): Eukaryota > Viridiplantae > Streptophyta > Pinopsida > Cupressales > Cupressaceae > Sequoia > Sequoia sempervirens. The sequence goes on from VDFB02202177.1 coordinate 279,130, forward strand.
ATTTATTTTATTATAATTTTATTATATTTAATTTCAATTTTTTTAATAGATTAATCATATTAATTTATTTATTTCTTAACAATAAAATTTATATAATTATACAAAGAGGTATATAACAAGATAAAACAAGAATTTTATGTTGTAAATATGTATATACAAATTAAAACACAACTAACAAGTTAGTAAATATATTTAATAATATATATAAAATACGTAGAGAGATATCCTTCTCGAGGCACCTATTTTTAATCAATTCCTCACATAAAGGTGTAATAGGCACCTCAAGAAGGATATCTCTTGGTGTATTTTATATATATTACTAAATACATATATGTTAGTAGCATTGACGATGCAACATGGAAGACATTAAATGAATTAGGGTTAGGGTTAAAGATAGCATTTGGGTTAAAGTAGGGTTAGGGTTAGGGTTTAAATTAGAGTTAGGGTTGGGGGTAGGGTTAGGGTTAGGGTTAGA
>VDFB02202178.1:0-19245 GCA_007258455.2 Sequoia sempervirens
ATTTCACAAAAAAAGAAAAAACCAGGGTATTTTCCAGAAATTCAACAAATGGAAGCCCTAATATTTTTTTTAAAAAAGAATTTGTGGGTTTTATTGAACAAATTCCCAACAAAATCTTGTAACAAAACAATGGATTTTTCATCACAAGCAAAGGGTTTAGATTTCTATTTTGACAACAAGACTCTTGTGGTTTTCATTTCATTTTTCCATTGTTGATTCTAGTTTTGGTTTTCTTTTCAAAATCTCAACACTAAATGCAATTTTTCAAACAAATAATCCATGGTTTTCATCGGATTAAAACAACATTTCAAGATTTCTAAATAGCATGACGAGAATCTAATCTATTTTCAAAATGGACAAGCAAGGATAAGAGGAACCTATTTTCTTCCTCCAAAACTTGAAGCCTTCAAACATGGAGTTCTCCAATTCCTCCATTGAATCCATCCCAAGCCAAAATATCCACCTCCTTCACAATCCAAGTAAAACCACCAAAAAAATTCTCCATCCAAGCTGAAAACCCCCTCCCTTCAAAATGAACAAAAATCCCCTAAAAATAGAGTTTCCCCCAAATTATTCTCAAATTGAAATTGAAATTTTTATTTCCATTTCCAAATTCGAAAACAAATATCTTTTTCCAAAAAGTCAACTATTTCCAAAAATATCTTTTCTACAAAGTCATTGCATTTTGAAACATTTGAACTTTAAATAACTTAAAACAAAATTCTATTTTCCAAATAGAATGTAATACCTTTTAGTTTTATTTATTTTTAATAAAAGAATTTAAAACTTTTAACACTTTTAATTCGAAAGAAATAACTTAATCAATTCACATAATTAATTTAATTAATCAATAAAATAATCTAATCCAAGGTTAGATCATTTTTATTAATTAAATTAAATTAATTAATAAAGTAAATAACATTCCTAGCATTACAACCAATTAAATTTAAACCACAAATTAACAACACAAGCCATTATAACTTGAATTTAATTAAAGACCAAGGTGATAAGGGCAACTTGAAACAACCAAACCTGACTACAACCCGACGACACACGATGACTAGGGTAACAACTTGACATAGAAAACCTAGCTACTATCTCCCAATTAATTTTCATTGGTCAATGGACATGCTCAAACCTGGAAACCAGGTGGAGTCGATGTCATTTACCTTCCAACCTGCAACAAAGAGCATGTCGAACGTGCATATATACATAATATGATCAATCACACCGTGAAGAGGAAATCTCAGAATCGTAGGGCACTCGCAAGCGAGTGATACAATCTCGTCCCCTTCACCAATACAATATCACTAACTGACGCATCTAACATTAATAACACGATCAACAGCATAAAATATCGTTAAATCAAATATCTTCTAAGTTAATCCAAAACATACCATAAGGTAACATCAGGATAACATCACATCAAAATATAACATCCACATTGAATAACAATTGCAATCAAAAGCAACCTAGTTCCAAAGTCAAAGCATAATCAGAAACAATCATAATAGGGAAGAACAATGCCGATCAAAGAGCCAAAACGGAGGGGTGTTACAATTGTATGTGTTTTTTGATTTTTTTGTTGTATATGTGTTTTGATATGGGTTATTATGTTGGGTGCATATATTCTCAATTTTGGGGTTAATCTTGTCACTTATGCATTGGGGTTGAGAGAGGTGTGGATCCTTAATTTGGAAAGTGTGTAATTTCTAGAGAAGAAAAAATGGTATTAAGTTCCTATGAATTTATGTGATATTGGATTGGCTATATATGTAGGATTTATTAGGTTTATTGTGATGGAAATATTTTGCGTGGTGTTTTGGGTGACATTGTTTCAATATTTAGAGAGGTTGGTATTTAATATGTGATGGAATTGATTTCTTGTTATTGATGGAGATGAGATATTGATCTTTTTATTTTCCCCAAGGGGTTAGAGTGTCCCTTTGACTCTCCCTTTTCTATGAATCTTGGTATGTTTCATATGTGGTTTTTTAATATTTTCGACATTGTTGTATTCTTGTATATGAATCATTTTTATTATTTCATGAAACTTGGTTTCTCTGAAGACCTCCTAGCTTGGGGGTGTGCTTGAGAGAAAACCCTATGATGGGAGGTGGAAAAATATTTTTGGTCATGGATGTGAAGTTTGTTTATAAAATTGTGTAGATTTGAAATTTTGGCAACATGTGTGCATAAAGATTTTGAATGGATTATGAAACCATCATCTTAAAAAATAAGGTTCTACAAAATTCTTATTGGAAAATTATAAAATTTCTTTTTTTTTAATGTATAATATACATGTGAATTTGGTTTAGGAAGGAAAGAAGTAATAGTGTAGGAAAATCATAAATGTCATTATTATTATATTGTAATGTTTAAGAAAAGTTGTTCAATATTTATAATATTTTAATTATATATATATTGTTTCTACAGGGGTATCCCCACAACCCAACCTAGCATCCAAGGGGTGAGGTGAGGTGAGACTAATCCCCTGTGGGTGGGTATGAGAGCCCACAATCCAATCCATTGGTTAAGCTCGAGAGGAGTTGAATCTGAAACCTATGGGGAGCAAACCCATGACCCAAGTCAACTCTACTACTCGTGCGAGCTTTAATTATACTTATTATTGTTGTATAGCCTCATAGATATATTTATAAAAATGAAACAAAATAGAATAATTCTTGAAGTATATTATTGGTAATATTGTAACAAAATTTATTGCACCATGATTTTTTGGTTTTATTTTTAAAAAAAGGAGAAAATGAAGTGTTTGGCTAATTTTGATAAATTAATCTTGCATACTTGAAAACTTTTTTAATTGTAAATATTTATATTTTTCAAAAGGTGGGGAAATGAGAGTTATATGTATTTGAATTCAAAATAATGATTAACTTTTTTATTTTAAACTATTTAATTGTTTTATATTGTTGTAAATTAAATATAAAAATTATTATATATATATATAATAGTAATTTAATTTTAGCCTAAATGGGTAGTAGAGTTGGCTTGGTAGTGGGTTTTCTCCCCATTGGTCTTGGGTTCGACTCTACTTTGGGGTAAAAATAATGTTAATTTAATTTTTGAGTTATGTGTATTTGAACTAAAAAATATTATTGACTTTTTTATTTTACATTATTTAATTATTTAATATTGTGATAAATTAAATTATATCAAAAATATTATATATATAATATATTTTTTTCTATAGGAAATGAATTACTATAAGGGTTCTTTAAAAAAAAAACAAGCTATATAATATTACCAAAAAATAAAATAAAAAAATTGAGTAACATTATTCATGCATTTTGTTGGATGAATCTCTTTAATATGGTTCAAAAAATTATAATCAATAAAAAATATTTACTAATTTCTTAAAATAAAAATTATAAAGGAATACATATTTTTACAAAACGAGTAAATTTAGTAATATAAAAATTTTATACCTTTATTTTTTAGTAATTAAATATTGTGAATTGTTGTAATGTTTATTTTTGTATTTATTCATGTTTAGAAGTTTTTCAATTTAATTTTAAAAGTTAGTCTATTGGTGGATTTGTAGTTTAACTTAAATTTATTTTATTTTATTTAATCTATTTTTTTAAAAAGTGGAATATTTAAATGGAATGAAAAATGAAATGAAAAAATTATTAGAAGTTTTTTGTGATGAAATTCTATAAATATTAATTCATAATCTTTAGAGTTATTAGAAACTTAGTGGATAAATGAATATTTTCTTGAGTTATTGGCAATAATTTGAAAACAAAGAGTTTGATTGATAAATTGAAGTATTTAAATGGTTTTATATGATTTAATAAAAAAATTCAATTTTAAAATTAAAATCTATAATATATAAAAATTCTAGAACAAAAAATATGCAACAATGCAACAAATAGGAATATGAAGTAAAATAAAACTTAGATTCTAATATTAATAATTATGTCTAACTATTAAAAATGTAATATATTAAATAATTAAGAATTAAAATATAATAATATGATGTTGTAGTTTATTATATAATACACTATAATATATTATAGTATATTTAAATAATACACTCTAATATATGATAGTATATTTAATGATAAATTATAATATAACATAATATATCATACTATAATATAATATATAAAATAATATTTATTATAACTTCTAAAAATCTATTCATCTGCAACAAATTTTTTCATCTTCAAGTTTAAAAGATTAGTATTTATTGTTAAAGGAAATAAATTGTTATGGAGCATATAAATTTAGTTATATTAAATTATAATGGTTTTTTAATTATATTTTTATACGTTTTAACTTGTACTTACATATATTTTTTAATCATTACTTTTAACTATATCAAGATTGTTCTTTTTAACAATTTTTTATTTTAACATTTTTATAGTCATTGCACAACATTAATGAGAAGTGGTCAAAAAATTACCTGAAAAAATGTCAATAAAATTGCAAAACAAAAAAGTTATGCTCATAATCCATACTCATTGATTAATTTTTTTAGCCAATAATAATCAAGAAAAACAATTTTAAAAATTGAAAAAGTTAAAAATTATGCATTTGAATGGAAAATATAATATAATAAAATAAAATTGTCAAATTTTAATTAAATGAAATGAAAAATATTAATCAGTAATAACTGAGTTTGCCATAATTCTATGACAGAAACTAAAAATATTCTACGTTTGATTTTTAAGATGTTAGACTTTTATATTTTATAAGAATTGATCCCATAAAACACTTTTCACTTTAAAAATATATAAAAATTTGTTACACTTACCAAGTATTGGGAAATCCTGTGGGCCGGTGTCTTTTAGTGACCATTTGTGAGGTAGGCTCCAGATTCTTAGGATTCCTGCGCATCTTGATTGGCATCTCATGTGAGTTTAGAAGATTTATATGACCCTTTCCTACCCTCTTCCATTCTTTTTTGGCACAGTTATTTTGAATTTTCTTTGAAATGCTGGTGTCTATTGTGGCTGCCCAGGTGGCGACACCGTATGGGTAAGATTTAATTCTTTTCTTCTCTTAATCATAATAAAGGTTTGCAGAATATTGGTACAGTCAAAGACCAGTAGAACGCAAGCTAACAGCTGGTTATGTCTCAGCTTCTATCACACAACACAATTTTATTCAGTTCGAAAGGATTTATGAGACTCTTAATCTTCATCCTTTTCTTTAAAGTCATTTCCTGTCATCTTGCTTTAATCATTGATGCGCTCTAAACCAGGGAATTAGAATGAGAATGGGGACGCCCTTTCCACGCAAAAGAAAAAGAATACTTATCTGCTTGTCATTTCATATTATAATAAAAGGAAACTTATTTTAGCAAGCAAAGAATGGAGGGATAGAGGAGATTCTACTGCGTTTGCTTTTCTTATGCTACTGTCACTCTTTTCCCAAAGCCAACTAAACATATCAACTGTTTACTTCTTATCCTTTTGAACTACAATATATTACATTGTTCTCAATCATTTTTAAAAAATATTATCTGAAAGAGAATAGAATCCCTTCATATGAAATTTTCCTTCAACACGCTGTATATTGAGGAACTGTGTGGACCTACACATGCACAAGTGCCGATTCTGTATGGCTAAACACTTCTAGTTGGGGATATGTTTTTAATATTGTCAAGCTTTTTTATTCTACAAGAATCGATCCTTCCGAATGTTGGGGAGTCCTGTGGGCCTTCAGAAGCTATATAAAGAATTTCAGAATACTGAGATTACTGGTAACAGTCAAAAACCGGCAGAATACAAACTGACAGCTGTTTATGTCTACGCTCCTTTCACGCCATTTTATTCAGTTTGCAAGATTTATATTACTCTAATTGCTTTATCTGCTTCTTTCTATTCATCTTTTTCACAAAGTGGTTTCCCACCATCTTTGTTTAATCATTGATGCACGTTAAACCACAGAAAAGCCAGATTCATCTGTGTCATATCATACCATAAAGGGAAACTTATTTTACCCAGCAAAGAATAGAGGGAAGCATCTACTGCACTTGCTTTTTTAACCCAACACCTCTCTTTTCCCAATTCTAACGAAACGTATCAATTGTTTACTTGTTATCTTTTTGAACTACAATGTATTACATTGTTCTCAATTATTTTTCTAAAATATTAAAGGAAAGAGAATAAAATCCCTTCATATGAAATTTTCCTTCAACACGCTGTATATTGAGGAATTGTGTGGACCTACAGATGCACAAGTGCCGATTCTGTATGGCTAAAATAGAATCGGGAACCCCTCCCACGTTAAAAAAAAACACTTATCTGCCTGTCATTTCATATCATATTGAACGAAACTTATTTTGTCAAGAAAAGAATCCAAGCTGCTCAATGCTGTTTAGATTTATATTTATAATTGGTAGGATTGATTCATAATTTTTAACTTTGGAGATTACATTTAAGACGATTATTTCTTTTGAATTAATCATTAGGTGTCCATTCTAATTATGATTTATATTTCATTTGTTACTTTTAAAAGAGTATTTAATGATTTATTTTAATTTATTTTCAACAAATAGAATTAAACATTTAGGATTTTAATATATATTTAAATATTTATTATTGAATTATTTTCCTACATCAGCATGTAGGAAATTCTTTACATGACTTCTTATTACTTTTGTCTTTTTAAAAGACATCAAATTGACATTCTATGGTTCGATCAAGGAAAGTTACGCTCTACTTATAAAACTTCTCTAAAAATGTTACTAAAGATCATGTGTTAGACAAATTTTTAGACATCTAGGAAAACTAAAATGTACCAAAATTTAGCAAAATATCATATTTACACTAAAGTTTATATCTACAAACTAGGTTCAAATACACATTTATTTGGATTGCTTACATGATTGTGAAGGTGACCCATAAAAAAATTAAAGGTTTCAAATCATTCATCTGATTAGCCCTAATTCCCTTACATATCAATGGATCACACATATAGCCATATGTCATATTATAGTTGAACCAACTTTATAGATAAGTACCATTTATTCACATGAGTACCTTTATTCATGTAATTTATAGTTAAATGTTTACTAAAGAAGGATAACTCTATTTTAGTTTTAGAATCTAGTTTTTTAAGAGCTAGAAATATATTTTTTTATTTATGCGCTACCTCAAATTTTATGTAAGATCTATATTTCTATCTAAGATGGGTCTAGTCTTGTAGATCTTTCCCATTTTCATAGATTTTTCCTCTAGCATATAGATTTGGTCATAAGAGTTTTGTGATCCTACTCTCTAGTTCATCAAATTTCTTGATGTCTAATATGCTCTAAAGACCAGTGATATTTATGAGTAACTTTAGAGGACTCCCAAAGTAGTATGAAGAAATATCCCCTTGATCAACATAAAATAGTTACTTTATATCTGTTCCATCAATGATCTTAAGATTTAGTCATATAAATGTTCCTAGGATGATTATTTAGAATTTTGTTCTTCTAGAATATCAAAATATTCTAATAATTGTTCCTTGAACTTTGTAGGATGAGATAGGATATTTACTTTAAGAAGAATGCACATGACTATAGTTTAATACCCTTGAATATGAGGGCATTAAAACAATCTATTAAAGCTTGTGTTTGGTCAACTCATAATAGCTAATGAACTACTTTTAGGAGTTATCCCAATTTGAATTTTAAATTTAACAAATTAGAGATTAAATCTATGAACATGAGATTGATTACATAGACACAAGAATGACCTAGGAAATAAAATGACAATATAGGTACACAAAATGAATATCTAGATATGTATGATGCAATATATGTAGGATATATGCGTATATGTATAAAATGGATAAGAATTAACTTGAATGTGGAAATATGTGTAGATGGGCTACGTGAAGGGTAGGGATTAATCCTAACTTTACACACATTTTTATTTATATATATATATTAAACCATTCTCTCATAATGGTAATTGGTATGGGTATGTAAATTTGACTATTACACTTTTTTCCACACTTTGAGGTACCTTTGAATTATAGAATGATCATGTATATCAAACTATATAAAACCTACAAAATATATAGGAAGTAAATATTCAAACATAAAATGATACCTTGGGTCCATAAGAACTAATAGACCACATCAAATTACATTGTGTTAGTCCATCCTTTGGCACATAGACTTCATGGTAGCCTATAAAATAGATGGAAAAGTGAAATGAGTAGTATCTATCTCAAAATGAGAAACTAGGAAGAAAATATTAGCTTGCAAAATAGAAATTTTAAAACTAGAAAATGAGCAGGGTTAGAAAGTTATTCCAATATGGAAAGTGATATGGCTCACTATCATGTGGCATATTAGTATGAGTTCTATATCGATATGGTGGTGATTATGTATGTAGCGATTATCACTATTTGAAATCTTGACATAGTTATTTTAGTGATGGTATGTGATAGTTATACATATTTATCCCTAAATTAGAACTAGATTGCCATTCCATTTAATTATTCATCACCCAAAGACACCCTTATTATGATTAATTTAACAATATTATATAATAATTCTATTGCACTCTTAGTCAAATATTGATGTATACATACTCGTTTCTTTTTCTTCAAGTTTAAGATTATTTTAATGATAATGCTTGTGTGTCAAAAGATAAATTTTGTAAGAGACAAGAAGTGTACTAGAAGGAAAACAATTCTGGAAGTTTAATTTATAGAAGGTTCCAAAATCCCTAGAGCATCTCTAGAACTATCCTAGATTGAGTCTCTACAAAAGAAATTCTAGAGACTAATGTCTCACATTTATCTCAAATTTGTGGATGCAACAAAGTTACTAGATCTCTAAAAATTAAAACATTCACTTTACATTAGTTATTTCAAGTATTTGAAATATTTTATTAATGTAACTCATACTTCTATTTATTAATTTATGTACAACAAATTTTTAAGGTGTCAAGGCATGTCAACATGATTCTAAAAATATAGGAAATAGGTAATATTTTATAATATTTATCTCTTTTGTTATTTAGAAAAGAAACCAAAATTTCATTTAAAATATTTGAATGTCTAATAATATAGAATATATCTTTCTGCTAAAATTTGTGAATTCTTGTTTCAAGAAGTACTATTACTTACTACTAGCAATTTTATAAAATATTTAGCCTTTGTTGATATGGCCACTCAATGGAGGGATCAGAGCATATAAGTAGAGATAATTTTTTATTTTTTTTCATCAAATTCATGTGTGAATAACTATTTTCATTTTAATTTAGTCCAATGGGATTAATGGTTTGTATATTATCATTTTTATCTATGTTATCTTAGTCATATCTATTTCCTCTATTAATTTCATTATTTTGAGATATTAGTTATGTTTATCTACAAGTATGTATCTATGTAAAAGAAAATTTGTGAATTCCATATCTACAAAGGTTTAGATCATTTGCATAGCTTCTAATCCATGTCAATTCTCAGTCAAATAAATCATAGAAAAATAATAAAATAAATCTAGGTCATAAATATTTTATTACTACCATCTTAGAATTTCAAATTATTTCATCCTATGTACATAAGTTTAAGTTAACTATTTTTTAATTGCATCTTGTGTGCATCAGTAGATTATATTTTTTATGCTTCCAGAGATCAATATTTTAAAGTTCTTTAAGGCTGGTATTTTTTCCAATACAATAATATTTTATTTTGATTTCTCTGAAGCCCTTTCTAAAATAGCCTTGGACACTACCCTTGTTGACATAATAATTAATTGACTAAAAGGAGAGACCTCATAAAATATGTTAACTTTTTGGAACCATTGCCACTTTTTCTAATTTCTATTCTTACATTAGGTTTCATTGGGGATTCAAATATCTTACATTCAAAAAAATAAATAGTAAAGTAAAATTATTACTTCATTATATTGTTAGAAAAAGAGGACCCCACAGAATATTCATTTCCAAAACCCCTCAACCAAAAACATCAAAGAACCAAAATGAAAGAGAATTCTTATCTGATTTTTTTTGTAACAATTGGTCATTGAAGACCCACATAATACCCCAAACAAAAACTTTGAAGAAAATCATGTAGTAGAAAAGACCCAACCAACATCATCAATAATAAAGAAGTGAATAACAAATGTAGAGGGGAGACATGGATAGTTCAAAGTACATTAACCTATCCCATTTCTCTCAATTTAGAGGAGGATTCTCCCATGAAAAATATTTCTCCTACTAACCTTCCTAATTTCAAAGGTTTATCATTAGAGGACCAAAATGAGTTTCTCTTTGACTTTAATGTTCTTTTCCAGGAGTATGACTACAAGACTAATAATAAGATGTTAAAATGTTTCCCTTCCACACTAAAGGATTTAGCAATATGATGGTTTATGGGATTGACAACTAGATCAATTAAATCCTAACCTAAAATTGAAACAATATATTGTTAGATAAATACGAAGATTATTGTAGGGTTAGTGATAGAAAAAGTAATTATCTCTTTGTAAACAAAAGGAGGAAGAGATCATATAAGACTATTTAGATAGATTCCTTTTTGTGTTAAAATGATGTGGTTGTGAAAATTTGATGTCTACTAAAGTAGTTAAAACTATTTCTTTGAAAGGATTGGAAGAAGGTTTAAGTAAATTGTTTGATTTAATAGGAAAAGGGGATGTAGCTAAGCTAAAAATTGATGAAATTTTAACATTTCCAAGAATTACTCCCAAACTAGGGGATGCACCAAGAAATCTAGTATGATTAGAGGAACAAATAAATTGGGACACTTAAAAGAAGAAATAAAAAACTTAAATATTGGTATTTTTATCTAACTAAATATTACTATTCATGGACTATAAGCTAGAAAAAAGCATAGAAATTATCCACCTGTTACCCCAAATGTAGGAATAAACATTTACTATGAGAGTATCCCATAGACCAAATATATATTTTTCAACTCTACAATAAAACCACAAAAATAATTAGTATGACTTATTATAGATAGTTAGAAACTCAAATAAAAAGTTCACTGTAGTTAAACAATAAGTTAATTACATGGGACAATAAATTTTTATTTGGTTAAAACATAAATACTTCTTGGCATCCTCAACCTTCTTGAAATAATAACAAGTGGAATTTAGTTTGGATACAATTTATAGGACCATGTAATTAGGGATATTTTCTATGGGGGACCCCAAGAATGTAAAAAATAGTAACAAACGACTCAACAATGGGCCAAATCATCTCAACAATCATGGTCCCCTCAGAATCCTACACCATAGTGGAATCCTCTATAGATATAATTCTATCAAGGAAATCATCATATCCCCAAAAAAAAATCTCTTCTTCCACTCCAATAGAATCAAGAGCAATTGGATCAAGGATCTCAACTCAACTACCCACTCAACTAGTTCTTAATACTAAAAATATATAAAAACATACACCAATTTGCTCCACTAAATAGGAAAATATGGTTATAATAAATGCAATACCTGTAGGGTTTGTACATATAAAATCAAGAAAAAACTTGCATGAAACAATCATAGTCAATATAAAAAGAAAAGAATAAAAAAATCCTCTAAAATATAGAAGTAATCTAACCAAATGAAACAATAAACATCAAACCACAATGCCATATAGTAAGCTTATTAAAGGAACTAACTCTAGAAAAGAAAAGAAAAAATTCTTCAAAAGATCCTCATGGAAAGACTATGGATTCATCTTCTAAAAATATTTATCAAAACAACATTTCTAGTGTCCCTCTAGAACAACCTAATTCAAGAATTATGAAAATTCTTTTTCAGACATTCTAAAAAATTGCTCCAAATTAGGGAGTGAATACTCTTTTAAGAAAGATCCTCTTTCATACATAGTTAAAAATTACAATCTTAACCATTCTCTATAACTAGTTGTTCTCAATGAAACACATCTTCTATAGGAAATAAAATGATTAAATATTGTAGCTCCACTACTTTAGGAAATTAAAGAAATTATGGAAATTAACCAATTGGTTAAATAATAATGCATAAAGTGTCATGCTCAAAAAACTTTACTTAATCTAAGTCATACACAACTACAATTTTTTTAAAACTTACTAATGCTATTCAAGTTAAACTCTAATATCCTCTAAAATCATTTACAAAATGAACTTGAAGAAATGACACCTTCTTGACATATTTAACTGAATGTTACACTTATGACAACAATTTTAATTATTCTACACTTTCTAATGGTTTAATTTTAAAGAATAATAATTTTATTTACAATGACTTATTATTTTATCTATTTAATTTGAAGGGGAATAATTTTTTATTTCAATATTTGGGAATTTATTTAATTTTCATTCTTTACAAAGGTTTTAAATGTAAGTACAATTATGATTAATGATTTCCATCATTTGACCCATTATTAAGTTTCCTAAAATAAATTTATTTTTGTTTGATAGTCTTATTAAATTAAATTTATAAAATCATAAATCCCTACATTTAATTAAATTTAGTTTTAACATAATGTAAGATTCTTCTAAAAGAATAAATTCAATTATTTTATACGTACTAATTTATCTTATGTACTAAACATAGATGATGACTATGTTTATACCTATTTAATTCAAAGGAAGATAATTTTAACTCAACACTTGTGAATTCACTAATATTTTTATTCACAAGACTTTTAATGTATGAACACTAATTAGTCGATAGGCTATTTTGTTTGAAGTTTCCACCAACAATTTTGTTAGCCCAGCCATGAATTGGATTTGTCAGCACCGGAGATGTGTCGGTCAACGACGACTAGACCAAGTTTTTTTTGTGGCAACGTGGAGCTTGGGAATTATGTGGGTTGGTTGTGGTGGAGTTGATGTCCTCGATACACAAAAGTTAAACCATAAGTGTTTGCTCACAAGAATTTTTATTCATTTTGTCATTATTTTATGATGGGGGCAGATAGAGTAAATGAGGGCAGATGAAGTAAATGCAATATTGAGTATTGCAGTGTGGGAAAGTATACTTTTTTAAAGTTTTATTGTTGAAACAACCATTGTAGTGTTGGTTTCATCACAGACTATTTCCGTGGTTAGTTTCATAGAAGATTGGAGGGTTTTAAAATTGTTGTTTTCCCAATCTGTAAGTCATTTTACATGCATGTTGCAATGTGGGAAAGTAAAGTTCAAAATGTAGGAGAAAATATATTGATTAAGTTGCATTGTTGAAAGAGCCATTGTGGTGTTGGTTTGATAGTAGACTATTCTAAAAATCATTGACTTCGCTTCTATGGCTCATTTGATAGGAGACTATTGTAAAAATTGACGGCTTCAGCTCCATTTTATAGGAGATTGGAGGGTTTTAAAACTATTTTTTTGTGCAATCTATAAGTTGTTTTACATGGGTTTTTTGCATAAATGATTTATTTATTATTTATGTTAAAAGTATTGTTGTCCGGAATCTATAAGTTGTTTTACATGTGTGTTTCGCGTTATGGTTTTGTACACTTAAATCTTCTTTCTTTTGTCTAAAAATATGGTTAGGGTTAGTAATTTTTCATCCCTTGTTTATTGTTTGTTGTTATCTCTACACATCTTTCGCCTTTTTTTGGTCAAAAAATATGGTTAGGGTTAGCAATTTTATCACCTTGCATTTTTTGTTTTGGTTATCTCTATGCATCTTTGTCATTACAACCATTAACATAGGACCAATTTCAGACTGACATAGGAGTGATTGCATAATATATGGCCTTATACCCATTACTATAGGACAAATTATAGTTAAATCTTGTTTCTTTGGTAAAAAATTATTGTTAGGGTTAGTGATTTTATTGCCCTTAGTTTATTGTTTTAGTTATCTGGTGCATGAGCACCTAATCACTTAGTTGTAAATTTTCATGTTTGAAAGTCAAGAAGAGTCAATATTATGTGTCTAGGTTGATATAGTTGTGTTTTGTGTTAATTTGTGCTCAATAAGGTCTAAAAATACCAATCATTTTGTAATTGGAAGAATTTTGAGTCATTTAGGTTGAAATGTCAAAAAATGCCATCTTGCTCTTAAAGTTGTCTTTGTAGTTTTGAAAGCACGTTTCTTGAGTTTTTATGTGAGCATGGAAGATGGGAGTCTTTATGGTGTAACAAGGCTATTTCAAAGCCATTTAAATAATTTTAGGGGTCATAAGAGTTTAGCAATGAAGAGTTGTTTAAAGGAAGTCATTAAGGGTTGTCAATATGTAGTTTAGGAGTCTTAATGTTTTAGGAAACAATTGGAGGCATTGATGGTTAGTTTATTATTTGAAATTTTATTTAAAAGGCATTTGAAAGGCTCAAAAGAGGGTTGACATGTTTTGATATTGAATTCTCACTAAATAAAGTATGCTTTCTTTTGACAAATTCTCTGATTTTCTTGTAATCTCTGAGTTATGTGTTCTTCTTACTTTGTGTAGGCCCATACTTGTGCTTAATGCTCTAATTTATTTTTTCTTATGTAGGGAATGGAAATAAATTACTGTTGAATCTATTTTGAAGGGTTAACAATTGATTTGGAGTGAGTTCTTATTCATTTTGTGAAGTCTACCTATGTAAGCTAGTGAGGGCACAGTTTGAAGGTTCCATCATGTATTAGGACATTCCCACTTATTATATCAGTCTATCACTCAATAGGATGGCATGATAGTAGGGTAGAATGTGTTCTTTTGCATTTTTGGGTGGAAGTATGGCAAGTTCTGTAATGTGGGTGAAGCCTAGGGCTAGTAGTGTAAATTCCTTATGAAAATGGTGGATAAGTGAATGGGTTTGGAAAAATATTGTTGGGACTAACTTTGTAATGATGTAACATGTCTGTACAGGCCCTATTAAAGTGGGTTGGTGTTTTGGTTAGGCTTGGAGAGCCTTGGAAATGTGAATTCAAAGAAACTCTAGATTTTTGCATATAAAAGGAGAGTTTGGTGAAATTACAGTCCAAAGGTTGGTTGTTTGAGTTTTCAAGGGTGAATTGGTAGTTTTGCATCATATTACAACTCTATTCAAAGATATTTTGGACAAAAAAGGATCTGAGGGTACTTTGTTTGGAAAAGAGGGCTAATCTTGTAGCCTTTTGAGAAGGGCAATCTAATGAAACTTGGTGTTGGCCTAATGAACCTTGTAAAATCTGATTGGAATATTGAGTCTAAGTGTGTGGGGATGCTAAATTGATGATTGATTGGCCATATAATGATATTATCTAAAAGATGTCTCAATTTGTTGTGTTTTGAAGGCTAGTAGCCTATGTGGTGTCTTAAGTACAGATTGGGTGATTGTGGGTTCAAGAGTTGAAGATTTATTGAAATCTAATCAGTCTTGAGTTTGTTGTAAGTTCCTCCACCTTGACTCAGCATCATTATCTTTGTGCATCTTTGTTGTTACACCCTTTAAGATAGGACCAATTGCAGATTAAGATAGGAGTGATTGCATATGTATATATATGCAGAGGGTTAGTATGAAAGGAGAAACATGTTGGAGACAAAATTAGTTTGGTGGGTGTTAAGTGTTATTCTTTGTAATATCTCTTTTATCTGTTCAATTTATTTGTTTGAGTTTTCCAACGAGATTTTCTGTCAGCTAAGTTGTGAATAGGATTTTTCCTATAATAACTCTTTTACAATTTCTATATTTGTCTAGAATATTTAGTGCCAGATAATGTAGCTTGAATTTTTGAATGGGTGTGTGGCATTATAGGAATTTTGTATAGGTTATTGCTACTCATTGAACTACAATTTCTCCTATGGTAATGGTTGCAACACCAAAGATACACATAGATAACCACAAACAATAAATGAAAGATTCACAAAGATAACTAAAACAATAAACAAAGGGCGAAAAAATAATTCCTCTTATGTTATTGTACAATTGCTCTTGTATGAATATGTTTGGTGTGGATTTTTGATCATATGTGATTTACGTATGATTCTTAAGTGTTTTTCTAATAGTTGTTTTACAATTTTCCTATATTCTCTATAAAATTTAGTGGGAAATCATGTAGCTTGAATTTTGAATTGAGAAGCCAACTGTTACATACAATTTTCTATTACACCTTGTCTAGCTAGTAATAGAATTTAAGATAAGTAGGAATATGCTGCAAACTCAAAACTACACATGCATTTGACTTGAACTGGATTCTTTACTTTGAATATTATTTGTAAGTAATTTCACATACATAGATGTCCATATCTAGACTTTTTGGGTGAAAGGAAATTGCAAAAGACCTATTAGGAAAAAAGTTAACAATCACAAGAAAATGATAGATACTAGGAAACCCACATTAAATAGAACTTTAAAATATGGATAATAGAACATGAAAACTATGATAATGAACAGTTTAATATGGGGATCTGGAAAAAAGAATATCATGAAGAAAAGTTTGTTATGGGGAGGTTCAAACAATTGAGAAAAAAATAATATCAAAAAACATATTGGTACAAGACAAAAATTGAAATTGGAAAAGACCAATTAGGAAAACACTTAAGAATTAGGAAAACACTTACGAATTATAGCTGCCTTTTCAATTCAAAATCCAAGCTACATTATTCCCCACTAAATATTATAGACAAAATAGGGAAATTGTAAAACAACTATGGGGAACTGAGAAAAAGAATATCATGAAGAACAATTTTTTGTGGGCAAGTTGAAAAAGATGAGGAAGAAAGAATATAATGAAACATATTGATAGAAGACACTATCATATAATGTAATTAGTAAGATTCACCCCTTATGTAAATAGACCTAGGTAGTTTGTTCCAAGGAGCTTCAAGCATATTAGGAAAAAAAGAATATCATGAAACATATTGATACAAGATTCAAGCTATGTTCTTTGTTAATAAATATTGAAGACAAATATAGAAATTGTATCAGAACCTGTGTTAGAATAACAATTATTCAAATTCTACAAGTTTTTTTACATGGTTATTTTGCATAAATGATTTGTGTACAATATTTAATTCCAAGCAATGTAGCTTGAATTTACAATTAAGCCTATGACACTATATGCATTTTCCATAGATTGGTGCATCATATAATTGTTGTCATAGCCTAAAGAAAATAGGTATTGTTATAAAGAACTAGGTTAAAATAATTATTTTCAAGGCTGAAAAGATATGTGTATAAGTGTGGAGGGAAAAATAGTTTGGTGGATTTTAAGTGTTATTCTAATATCTCTTTTTATCTATTCAACTATATATTTTTAATTTGAAAAAAAAAGGAATATCATGAAACATATTGGTATAAGAGAACAAGAGAAATTGGAAAAAAGCTATTAGGAAAACACTTAAGAATCATAGGAAAATGACAAATGTTCCAAAACCCACATTAAATAGGGTATGTGTAGGATCATCATGGAAAAAATAGGCCCTTAAGTGGCAAAAAATTCAAAAAAATCAGAGTTAAGCAACCTGATGTAAAAATTTGAATAAGTTATCTATATTATTTGAAAAATATGTAAGAATAGAATTTGTAGCAAATTGAATGTAGTTTCTAAACTACTAGCTTTTAAAAAATCTATTTGGTGAAAATTTGAAATTTCAATGGAGTAGTGTGCTTAAATTCTAGGAAAATTAAAGAAGTAGATGTGCAATGCGTGAAACCTAGCAAATAAAATGATAATATTTTTTTATAAGATTTTTAGATATAAAAATAGGACTCATGTTTGGATGTGATGCATATTTTTAAAAAAAAAAATTCCAAGTAAATAATTAATTATGAATTTTTTCTGGTATGTATAAGATCATCATGGAAAAAATAGGCCCTTAAGTGGCAAAAAATTCAAAAAAATCAGAGTTAGGAAACTTGACGTAAAAATTTTAATAATTTATCTCTATTGTTTCAAAAATATGTAAGAATGGAATCTGTAGAAAATTGAATGTAGTTTCTAAACTACTAGGTTTGTTTAAAAAATCTATTTGGTGAAAATTTGAAATTTCAATGTAGTAGTACTTAAATTTCAGGGAAAAAATAAGTAGGTGTAATACGTCTAACCATGCTACAATAAAATGATAATATTTTTTTATCAGATTTTTTAGATGTAAGTAGAGGACTCATGTCATGATGTAATGCATATTTTTTTGTAATTTTTTTCCAAGTAAATAATTAGTATAATTTTTTATTACAACTTTAAAAATATAAAAATCTTATATTAGACCACCTTAACACGGTCAAAACTTCATGAAGTTCAATTTTTCTTTTTAATCTATAGTAGGTGAAGCATAGAATGTGACATGTTTTGGATTTAAAAAATGTGAGTAATGTTGGAAACTATATATGTTTTCAATCACCTATCTATTAGGACTTTAGTCATAATTCAAATAGAAAAGTGAACAATAATTACTTATTAAATTCAAAGTAAAGCATAATTTATATTGGTGAAAAATTAATTATCTCTTTTAAAACCCTTTTCATTTCATCAATTTTTGGTAAAAAAAAAATTGTGTGCCACATACCCATCATATTGCCACCTTTTGGCCCATCATGATCCTGCACATACCCTTTATTAAAACTTTAAAAAAAATAAAAAACTTGTATGTCTGACCACCTTAACTTGGTCAAAACTTCATGAAATTCATTTTTTTTTAATCCTATCTAGTATGTGAAGCATAAAATGTGACACATGTTTCTGATTCAAAAAATGTAATATTCTTTGAAAGCTATAGATGTTTTTCAATTAGCCTATCAATTAGGACTTTAGTTGTAATTCAAGTAGAAAATGAATAATAATTATTTATTAAATTCAAAATAAAGCATAATTTATATTATTGGAAAGCTAAGAATATATCCTTTAAAAACCCTTTTTGTTTCATAAATTTTGGGTAAAAAAAAGTCATAAGCCACATACCCTACACATACCCATCATATTACCACTTTTTGGCCTATCATGATCCTGCACATACCCAATAGAAGTTTTAAAATTTGGAGAATAGAACAGACAAACTACTATAATGAACAATTTGTTATGGGCAACTAGAAAAGTGAATATGATGAAGAAGAGTTTGTTGTGGGGAAGTTGAAACATATGAGGAACAAAGAATATAGTGAAACATATTGATATAAGACATTGCCATCCCACCTAATTACCAAGCTCCAACCCTTACATAAACAAACCTAGGTAGTTTGTTTTAGGGAGCTTCAAGCAAATCAAGGAATAAAGAATATCCTGAAACATATTGATACAAGATTCGATCTTTGTTCTTTGTCAATAAATATTGAAGAGAAATAGAGAAATTGTATAAGAGGTGTTAGAATGACAATTATTTTCTACAAGTCATTTCAGATGGGTATTGTTATGCC